>JASCZW010007650.1:62143-105383 GCA_034211315.2 Aedes japonicus
TAGCACTAAAAAAATGGACAAAAATAGTCGGTTTTTCATACTGACCCACACTGACGAAACTACCCATGCAGCATCAATCATAGTAACCCATGAGTCTGCAGACAAAATTTGACAGCCTTATCAGTCGAACTCTAACCGTGATGGCAAAAACAGTGAAACAGCTCCGTTCAGAAGTGTGCGCGTTCAAAGAATGGCACCGCGCCGCGTCAAAACGGACATCGTGTGGCACTTTGTTGAAACCGGATACGCCCGTTTCGGCATCTACAACATGTTGGCACTATAAGACAACAATCAGAGCATCGAAAGAAAGTCCAGTTCCGGACGGCCGACGACCCTGAGCGACAAGAAGCTCCAAAGGGTGGTGAAGAGGAAGACCGAGGGAAAATTGGCTGCATCGCTGCGTGCGCTTGACCGGGACGTCGGTTGAACCGGTTAAACAATGGAAAAGTACCTGGCATACATGAACATACATGTTAGGAAGTGGAAGTCGCGTCCACTGGTTTCGGAGCTGCAGGCAATGACGCAGCGGCAGCGGCTGAATAAGATGGTCAACTGGAGATTCCTGACGAATCACGACGTGGTGGTGGTGATGGACGATGCGACCTATCTCACCCTGGATGGCAATGACTGGCAGGGTACTCCGTATTTTACTTCCCCCACGAAGGAAGTGTGCGCCGAGGTGAAGTTCATTTCACACACCAAATTCATCAAGAAGGTGCTACCGTGGCTGACAATCAGCGAGAAGGGGATGTCAAAGCCGCCCTCCTTTCGTTCCGGACTGACCGTGAACGTGGAAATTTATAGTACGAAATGCCTGCCGGAAGTTGCGTCGTTTATCAAGAAATACCATAAGGGCGAAGACGCGGTGTTCTGGCCGGATCTGACGTCGACCCACTACTCGAAGCAATCGTTGGAGTGGCTGAATATCGATGCTGGATCTGCAGTAGAGCTATAATTTTCCAGCTCACGGGTTAAAGCTGCTTCTCATCGTCACTTGAAGGATTTTTGTTAACAGTTTTCTGTTAATACCATTTTTGGATAACATACACTCATACACACACGCACTCTTGCTGGATCCCGAAATGTTCAGAGTGGTGATGCAAAAGTGTCTGGACGAGGGCGTCTTCCCGGACGCCTGGAAAATTCAGAACCTTGTGTTGCTACCAAAGACAGGGAAGCCACCAGGAGATCCATCGGCATACAGACCTACATGTCTGTTGGATACAGCGGTGCTCGAGAGGGTAATCCTCAACAGACTGACAACGTACACGGATGGAATAGGCGGTCTGTCTAATAACCAGTTTGGCTCCCGCAAAGGGAAGTCGACGGTGGATGCCATCCTGTCCGTCACCAAGACGGCTGAGGTGGCAAACCAGCGCAAGAGGCGAGGAGTACGATACTGTGCCGTGGTCACCCTTGACGTGAGAAACGCATTCAATAGCGCCAGTTGGGTGGCTATCGCCGACTTGCTTCAGCGCCTACAGGTTCCTGGGTACCTGTACAAGATTCTCGGAAGCTACTTCCAGAATCGCGTACTGGTACTGGTATACAATACAGAGGCAGGCCAGAAACGTATTCAGATTACCGCAGGCGTCCCACAAGGTTTGATCCTGGGTCCGGTGTTATGGAACACGATGTACGACGAGGTACTGCGGCTTGAGTTCCCGAGCGGGGTGAAAATAGTTGGGTTTTGCAGACGACATCACCCTGGAGATGTGTGGTGAATCCATCGAAGAGGTCGAGTTAACGGCCTCGCACTCCATCGGCATTGTGGAGAGATGCATGAGCTCCAGGCAATTGGAGCTAGCCCACCATAAGACTGAGGTCACGGTTGTGAACGGTATCACGCGACGCGGTATGCGTCCTAGCGGGGATGATGCCAATAGGCATGATCATAAAAGAGGACGTAGAGTGCTTCGAACAACGTGAAACAAGAGGTATTCGGAAAACCACTAGAGCCGCATCCATGGTTAAGTGGCAAAGGGAATGGAACTACTTCACCAAAGGTCGGTGTAGTAGGTGCTTAACTAGCACAATAGCCCCCTCCCCGAAGTAATACAGAAAGGTGGTTCCGGGGAGGGTCCAGGGCTAAAGGCACGGGTGGGTTTTTTGTGGGTCGAAGAGTTGGCACCCTCATCCCCACAACCTGAGTACTTTAGGTGTCTGGTTGCAGATTTTCCATCTCGTCTAAAAAAAATAAATAATAAAATCATAAAAAAAATATAAAGAACAAAAAAAAGCACACTCACTCTCTCTCTTTCTCTCTCTCTCTCTCTCTCTCTCTCTCTCTCTCTCTTTCTCTCTCTCTCTCTCTCTCTCTCTCTCTTTCTCTCTCTTTCTCTATCTCTCATCGGAGGAGACTTCAATGCTTGGGCTGTGGAATGGTGCAGCAGATGTACCAACGCTAGAGGGTGGAGCCTGCTTGAAGCTCTGGCAAAGCTGGAGCTACACTATCAAACGTAGGTTCTGCCAGCACATTTCGCAGGGACGATCGTGAATCCGTCATCGATGTTACCTTCTGTAGTCCATCGCTGATGACAAATATGGGCTGGAGAGTGTGTGAGGAGTATACCCATAGCGACCATCTGGCGATCCGGTATAGCATCGGTCATACAAATGCAGTCGGAATACGAAGGACAAATAGTTGCGAGCGGAAGTGGAAGACAAAGCTTTTCGATAAGGAACTCTTTGTTGAGGCACTTCAGTTCGACAACGGTCTCTCGAACCGATACGCGGACGAGCTGACGAATACATTATTAAGGGCATGCGACGCAACCATGCTGAGGAAACTGGAGCCGAGGAACAAGTGGAGTCCAGCTTACTGGTGGAACGAGCAATTTCAGCATCCTTCGCGCAAGTTGTCTCAGAGCCAGCCAGAAGACGTGTCCAGAGAGCTGAGACCGCAGCAGACAGAACGTGGCTCGGAAAGTGGCGATTCAGGCATTCCCGGAAATGTTCAGGGATGTGTTACAGAAATGTCTAGAGAAAGGCCATTTCCCGGACAGGAAATTAGTGTTGTTACCGAAGCCAGGAAAGCCTCCGGGGGATCCAGTATCGTATAGGCCAGTATGCCTGTTGGATACGCTCGGGAAACTCTTGGAGATAATCATCCTCAACAGGCTGACGAAACTTACCAAGAGCGAGCACGGGCTATCGAGAATGCAATTCGGTTTCCAGAAAGAGAAGCCTACGGTGGATGCTGTTCGGACAGCGGTCGAGCCGTAAAGGCGTCCAAACAGAAGCGGTGAGCGTTGTAACGATTGGCGTTAAGAACGCGCCAACTGGGAGGCTATTGCCGAGTCGCTGTACAGAATGAAGGTCCCTGATCACCTGTGCAGAGTTCTGAAGAGTTACTTTTAGAACCGGGTGCTGATGTACGAGTATGTAATGTATGTAAAAGATACCATTCATGGTTGTAGGCACAGCCATAAGACAGTGGATCGTCCTCAACGAATGGCTTGATCAAGTTCGACATCTGACTGTATTCAATTTAACACTGTCTGAAGAGCCAAAAACGGATGGGCGGACTCGTAAGCAGAGACACTTACGCGTAATCAGCGGGTAATGAGAACCTCCTTCCAACGCTAGAATCCTACAACCTAATGTCGAAAAAGCCATCAAACGTGAGCACTTCCCAATGTGTGGGAATCGCCATCAATTCACGAAATGTTAATGACAGAGAGTTGGCAATTCCACTCTCCCCATCCAAATCGCTGCAATCTGGTGCTCTGATGGTCCCTTTCCAACCCTTTTTATTTGATGTATAATATAATGATGTTCATATAATAATGTAGAGTATTTTTCTTTATAATAATTTTACCTTTTCTGGTCTACCTACTTACCTGTCAATCGGTATACTTTTTCATTTTTCAGTTTTTTTTTTAATAATTTATTTATTTATTATGCATTGTTATTTGAACATGTGATCACAATACCAATACTACTCTAGTTTTACTACCAATACTACTACTAGTTTTTAACTCATTGTTTGGATAAAGAAGGAAAAAAATAAATATAGTAGAATCTGTAGTATGGGCTAAAACCGCATAAATGTGAAGCTGAAAGAGCATAAAAAATATTGCGAAGGGGTGTTACAATACAAAATGATAACAAAAATTATATCTGAACTGTCTGCATGTCTGCTGGTTGTGGTCCTGCTGCAATTGTAGACAGACCTGCATTATCATTGTCACAAAGGAAAAAATAATTTAAGATTACTATACAATACTTGGGAACTCCATGGATGATCTGAAATTATATACCGTATAAAGAATACTTCCATTTTTCGTAGTAAGATAAGATTTCAGCATGCACCTTCCTTACTCGGATCGCGCTGCCTACATCGCCTTGGTGCGACTGCCACCTAATGTATAGCGATATAGCGTTTCTTACTCAGCCGCTGTTTGAGCCGCACCTCCTTGGTGGACAGACGCTCGACACGCACCTCCTCAATCTAGCTGAAGTCAGAAGGACAACAGTGCCCAGGCTGCACTTCCAGCTAAGTACGCAACCCTTAGCTGGCGGTATTTGTCATCTATAGACCCGTGGAAGCATGAGGTAGGAACTTGTGAGACCAGAGCTATGTTGCGGGGACACACGCTCCTTTGCGACTCACCATTTTGCAGCCCCAGAACCGAGTGCTGATGTACGAGTGGGCGGAAATCGGTGAACATTACGGCGGGAGTTCCGCAAGGTTCTATCCTTGGCCCAACACTTTGGAACGGGATGTACAACGTTGTTCTTACGCTGAAGCTTCCCAAAGGCGTAGTGATCGTTGGCTTCGCGGATGACATCGTATTATCAGTGAAAGGCGAAACACTGAAAGAAGTTGAAATGCTGGCGACCGAAGCAATCAGCATACTTGAAAACTGGATGTCAAAGCTGCAGATAGCCCACCACAAAACGGAGGTGTTGATGGTCAGAAACTACAAAGCGGTAAAGCAAGCACTCGAGCAGAAATCGTCAGCTGAGGGCTTGCCATAGCCTCGAAGCACGTGCTGAAGTATCTTGGTGTGATGGTCGTCAACCGGCCAAATTTCAACATCAACGTAGATTATGCCTAAAGGAAGGCAGCGAAGGTTAACAATTCGGTAACCAGAATCATGCCGAATAGCTACGGACCTAGCAGTAGCAAGTGGCGTCTACTGGCTAGTGCATCATCATCGATACTAAGATACGGAGGTCCACCCTGGGTCGCAGCGCTGGAAGCCAAGCGAAACCGGGCAAAGCTGAACAGTACGTACAAACTCATGCGCCATGCGAGTCGTGACGAGGACTTGTGTATGGACTTGTGAACATCGTGAAATGATTTATATTCTTATCATATATGCTATTATTAACCTTTGATATTGTTTCCTCAAACCTGTTTAAACATTTGCAAAGTAGAATAAATCAGTTTTTACAAAAAAAAAACATCCTAACCAGAACCTCCTCCGCAATACATGGCATTGATAGCTGCAACATCAGGTGTTGTGAGTCCGGTTGTGCTTCCAAAGTCTCCATTCCATGGTTTCTGCAACGAAATGCAAGATGATTTCAACCATTTTTCAATTCCCCTTAACCCTGTTATCTAACCGTGTTCACTAGCACAGGTCTCGTTTCACTAGCTGCTCCGGCAAATTTGGAATAATGCATGACACTTCCGTAGTTGTAGGGAATACCGTACAGTTCCACCTGGGCCGGGCTGAGTTTTTCAAATTGATCTCCCTCTACAAAATATGTTATTAGATTTAAAAATATCTCAAACCATGGGTTACTACTTACGATTGCTATTCTCTGACGACAGGGCACCCAAGTCTAGAGTAATCCAATCGTCTCTATCCGGACGGGATACTTCATGCTCAAATCCAATCGCGTGCATTAGTTCATGAGCTACTGTTCCAATCGTGATACAGTCAGGAGTTTGCAGATTGACAACATTCAAGCTGTTATCCAGGTTTCGGCCAACGTACGCCCAACAACCGGTTCCGTTGTTGTTGATGGTAATGAACAGGGATTCGTCAGTGCGAGGGACGAACCGAACGCAGGTAGTGCTAGCAAATTGTCCCATTGCTGTTTGAATGGTTGAAATTTGCAAAGAATCTGTAATTATAAACCGTGAATGTATATTTTTGATTATCACATCACATCGATGCTAATTTACTTAGACTTCCTGCGATGACATACGGAACAACGGCATTTGGCCAGCGAGAATTGGGTTTGTTGCTAAGCGAGACTCCGTTCGCATCCTGTCCAGGAGGTAGCATTATGTCAAACTCATGATAAATATCAGCACCCTGTTCGTGTGGGTAGCCAAGCCGTTCGTGGTGAGGTTTCTTGGACCATTTCTTCAATCGTTCACCTGTCAATTGAACGCAGTTATTATTGTACTTGAAGATTCCAGAAGGAATGCTATTTACCAACAGTGAGGTTAGCCCTAGTACTCCAATTCCGTCCTCTTCGATGATAACGATTATTCGGTTTGGCAGAGGAAAAAGCAAATAGAGCAACAACTAAGACAGCAAATACGAACGACCCCTTCATTTTAGCAATGGCGATGGAATGGGGAGATGAGCGAATTTTCCAAATTTATATTGTCAGATCGAACCTAATGATAATGCTCAATCGAATGATTATGGTGAAGAAAGTACAATGACAAAAAGAAAAGGTTCTTTGTTTCTGAAACATATGTTAATAAATGGCTGTTTATATTTGTCTCTATTAGGAAATATTTACAGTAGGGTGGATCTTTTAGTTGCGCAACTAAATGCTGACTGAAAGCAAATTGGTACACACAAAAAGACGAATTAGTTAAAAAGCCCACATGGTTGAATTACAGTACATTTATTAAAACTTCAAGATTACAGCATTGGATGGTTACATTTCTCCAGTTGGAACAAAATCTCAAACCTTCCTCTTGATTGAGCCCATTAGCGCCCGCACAGTGGAAACGGACACGGAATCAGCGCATTTTTGGAGGATTCAAAAGCCTGGGGGGTAAAATCGATCTTGTTGACAGCATACCACTCCAGAACCCCCTGCAGTAGTGGCAGCTGGCCAAATCGGGAAAAAAATAAGGTACCTTGCCCCTGTGCTTGCGGGAGAACAGCAATACACGCTTTTTCAGGCATTCTTCGATATAAATATGGGATGTCATCGTCGAGGATGTGACGAATGGATCCGTTTTCAGGCCACAACTGTAAATCGCTTGCCAAATCATGGCCTTCTTCGCGAACATGAAGCTTCCCGGCACATTCCCACGTCCAGTCGCGATGTAAAATTTTTGACCGGGAAACAGCTTAAAATCGAGTTTGACGTATGTTTCGTCATCGATCAAAGTGCAGCCAGGGTGTTTCTTCATGCTTTTGGCCATGGAATTCTGCATGCTTTTTGGTCACGGAATTCTGCTTCATGTTCATGTGCTGGTTCAGATGTTTACTGGCTTCATACGACTTGTATCCTTCCCTGGCAAGGATGTTCCGCACCGTTTGAATGTTGGCGTTGTACCCTCTGACCACATCTCGGTTTAGATCACTCGACAAACTGTTGTTTTCTGCATCTTCAGCACTTGAACCAGTTTGGAAGCCGACCTCTCCGGATTTTCCAGGTGTTTGTGCACAACATTTTCTTCGTCTTTCCACTTGACGTTATTTCCATTTGACGTAATTTCTGAACGCATTCGACTACTTTGATCAGACTTCCACCGGTTGTTTTCTATTAGAAGTGTAAACAAACTATTGTCAACGATTTTCGATTCCTAACACTAGAGGCGTGCCAGTGGCGTGCGAAGAGGGTAACAATTTACTTTTAGTCAGCCTTTGTTCTCGCTGTTTGTCAGTCGATGGCTCTAGCAATTTTGCCTGAAGGGTGAAGTGTGTGAAGTTTTGTCTTAACCAAGGGGCAAGACAGCTCTTCATCGCGAGTAATATCAGAGTTGCTTTTGAGGTACCTCGAGTAACTTTCGTTGCTCAGCATGCGAGCACTGTCATTTTTTTGCTCTCTGTTTTTGCACAGCAGCTGTCAAACAAACCGACGCTAGTATATTAGCTCTCGAGTGTGCACAATTGGAAAATAGCAATTTTCAATGTTTTAGAAAAACAAGCTACATTCCTTTAAACTACATATCTGATATGCTCGTACAATTTTATTTCGTATTTACCACTATTCGTGTAAGGCTTTGTCTTTTTCGAACCGAAGTTGTTTTTGTGTCTCCAATTCAGTCAAACTTTGTATAAACCCATCAGTTTTGGCTTGATCTGCAAATTTCTTATGCAGCATCATTTCGGCCAGACTTAGAACTAGATATTTGTAATAAGAGCAGGAGAAGATACAAATGAGCTCAGCCCGCTGCACTCCGACACAAGCTTCTCAGAATCGATGTTTAGCAAATTACGAATCTATACATATCGCCATTTTTGGTTGAATAATTTCTAGCTTTGACGTTTGGATTTTTTAATTGGCGAGGGATGCATTAATTCAATTATTTTTCATGTGTCTTCGTTTCATCCTGTAACGTTCAATTCTGTTCCCTTAGTAAACGGCTTATGAACCATCTTCCTTTGAAGGACCGTTACTCTTATTGAATCGCCCGGAATAAGACTGCCTTCTCAGGACATGTTATGCAGTTTTTCAGAACCGTAAGTCTCAATTCCACACCAAACACCGTACGGCAATTATACAGAATTCAAGCAATATTATTCAATTGAAGCAAAAATTTATAGAGAGAAAACTCAATAATTCATCAAAGGGGAATTGTTTGGCTACTAATAAACTTAAACCAATCCAAATTAATTTCAAAATTTTATTGCATCACGCGAAGAAATAGTGGAGAACTAACGACTACACTAGAAATAATTGATTTATTAATCGCAAAGTTCGTTCGCGTAATTTAATTAAATTTAACCAAATTTATAGAAATTTCGAATCTAAACGTAAGAATTCAAGTTTAAATCCAAGCCAACCATATTCAAGTATAGGCCCTATTGTGACGTCACGCTACTTTTAGTTGGAGTTCACTATTTACTTCTAGAGCGGTTCCATATCATTTCAGCAACGAGTAATTTTCATATTTTTTGATTTGCATGAAACCTTGCATACAAGTTTTTGGGGAAAAAAAACGCCATTTTGCATACTTGGTTCGCCATTTTGAATCTAGTCTTACTTATGAGAAGGGCCTATGAAAAATGCACATGATATCTTCAAAAAATTGTATCTCGGAAACGGTATGTCCGATTGGTTTGGTGTCTTGGGCGAAGTTTTAGACAATTGTTGGTGCTATATGGAAAAAATATGCACGGTAAAAAAAAAGTTTGGTTTTTGTGTTTTGAACTAAAATATAGATTTTCCCTTAAAAGTTACAAGTCAATAATTTTTTAATTATCCTTATGTTATAGCTGACTAAAAATGCTATTTAGTGCACAGTGGGTTGTTCTGGAGAAAAATAGGTTACAATGAAAAAAAAAAATTTTTAAAAAAAATTACAATTTTCAGAAAAGCTATTAAGAAAAGTCAAAAAAGTTTGTCACTCTAATTTTATGAAAGAACATCAAATTTGCAAGCAAAAAGTACTTCGGTAACATTTTTTTAAGATGCACCGTTTAGAAGATATTACTGATTTAATATTGATTTTTTTGATAACTTAATAAGTTTTGGCCCTTTTTGGATGTATTCCGTATTTTTCCAGTTTCAAAAGTATTTTTTTCAAAAAGATTGAAAAATTTTGAATTAAAATATCATTGACAGCTTAAAGATTCGAGTGAAACTCTCTGCCTTAAAAGTATTTTGAAAAACAAGTTACAAAATCCCACTATCAGGAACAATGATTTCTTCAAGTGATTTTTGGTGCGTTGTGCTGAAAACGTGCTAACAAGTATTAGATACAGGTAATTAGATACCAGTTAGCTGTACTACGTACAGTTGGTGATTGTAAACATGGTCTTTGTTGGAACTAGTCCACCATGGCCACGCTGGCCATAACGAGGCTAGCTCCGTCGATGACCGTTTCTTAATAATAAACAAAAAGAACGCAGTCTTAGTCACCTTCCATCAAACTAGACAGTTTTTACATCTTCGTAGATGGCAATGAGTTGTCTTATTTTCGCAAACAAATCTATTTGTTAATGTTTTTAGATCATTCAAGACATTGTATTTTTTTAAGCTCTGTAGAATTAAATTGACATTTTCGTGCGTAGTGCAAACGCAAACATTATGTGTTCCTGTGATAGTCAATAGTTTACATTGCCTTGGCCGGAGGCTTGCAAATGATGAAAACCCTATTTTTACATTGACGTACATTTCATTAAAGCGATTAAAAGCTTCGCTCAATGTCATCATTAACAATCTTTTCTGAACTATAAATGCGGAAATCTATCGATCTGAGTGTCTCCCGAAGAGATTGTTGCCTTTATATAAGAAGCATAGTACACCTCCACTGTTTTGGCCGGATTTAGCGTCGGCTCACTATGCCAAAACCACTCTAAATTGGCTTGCGGAAAAGGGTATAGATTTCGTTGAGAAAAATATCAATCCACCAAATTGCCCTCAGCTTCGACCCATCGAACGTTACTGGGCAATCGTAAAAAGGGTCTTCAAGAAGACTGGTAAGACAGCTGGGAACATGCAGGAGTTTGGACTCAAGCGTCCAAAAAATGCGATGCAACACTTGTCCGGAACTTGATGAAGAGCATTCGATCCAATGTTCGAAACTTCGTGAAGGAATAACTTAAATTTCATCCGGTCTTCATTTTGTTCAAGTTTAACCTCGTACAATAAAGGATCATTTTTTTGTATGAATAAAATATCGGTTTTCAACATAATTTGAAAGAAAGTTTGTCGATAGCTTATTTTCGATACACTCCTTAATCTAATTAACTTTCGAGACAATCAACTGTTCCCTACCAAGCACTCAACAAAATTAAATTGATTGACGCGCGATAGATTGGTAAGAGCCTAATTGTTGCTGCGCAGATTCCGCCTATTGGTGGTGTTAGCGCAAACCCTAGCAGTAACGCATTGAGTATGTATTGATCTCTGCCGATCATCCATGATCGATACAATAATTGCCCCATCCTTATCACTAGGCTTCACCTAGTGAGAGGAGAGAATTTCCAAAATAGGCCTTTTCATTCGTGTTTAACGATCCCATTTGCTACCTACTGATTCTGCATATATGCGTATAGACGAAACAGATTAGATCTCAGTTGTAATAAACATATCAAACTACACACGTCGAGCCTACTATTTCGCAATAGCAAACCGAGTGAATATTAAAATAGTTTTCAAAAGGAATAAAGTGTTTGTTCTTACTTCCAACCTTTGTCGCGTTTTCGATCGATTTACTACCGAAAGTTTGCCTAAGTACCCGCGGAGACATTTTGGTCCTTCGAACCGGATCACCGCGATTTGTGTCGATAATTGCGGTGATAATCGTTAATCTTCACGGGTATATTTCGGTGGTGAAAATTTACGGACAAAGTGCGCAAATTTCGGCGCGAGTTTCGATCACAGTGCTGCTTCTACAAGGCCTGTGGATCAACGCTACAGTGGGAGAATAAGTGCTAATTTCGATAAATTTCGGCGCGAGTTTCGATCACAGTGCTGCTTACCCAAGGGCCTGTGGATCAACGCTACAGAAGGAGACTAAAAGTGCGCGAAAGATCCTTAAAATAAATAAGTGATCTCGGAAGATTAAGTGAATTCTTGTTAGTTGGCTAGTCGACGAGGTGGGTGGCATATTCGATCAGGCATTGAAGGGCACGCAGACAAGAGCGTGTGACGCCAACCGTGGCTTGGCTTGGGTCCATTGTACATCATCCGACAATAGGACATTCAATTGGGACGTTGAACTGACGCCGTGGTGAAGCCATTGTAAGTATCCTATGCGAGGGAAGCGTAGATTGGAGACGAGACTAAATTTGAATAAAAAGGGAATTGTCGTTTTAATTGCATTCGAGTTGATTCAACACCGATTATTTGTTGAATTTTGGCGTTCGTTTGCTTTCATCCCTTGCTAGTGAAGGTGCATAGTGTGCTCTGGTTCAGGTTGGTCACTGGTTTTTCGCGGTTTGTTCAATCGATTGGTAGTGCAAAATGTCGAAGCTAAGGGAGCTCACGCATCAAGAGCGTTTCCATTTGGACACAATGGCCAATTTGAAACAATTTTTCGAGGAGTTTGATCCTGTTTGTGATACCAACCAACTGGAGGGATGGAAGCAAAGGATTGAGAACGTATACAAAGAATTTCAGGTGAATCGGTTGAAACTAGAAATTCTGTTCGAGGAAACGAATGAAGCTAAGTCTGCCGATACTAAACCAGCTGATACTACAGAAGCAAAAAAAGCCAACCGTCTCATACGGCAAAATTTCGAAAGGGATTATATTGTTGGGTATAGTTTTCTCACCAGCCGATTAAGAGAGCTGAATTGTCCACCTCAATCGTCCTATCAAATTGTAGTTAATGCTCCAAACCCGTCTCAGTGCCGAATAAAGCTTCCTGAAGTGAAGCTTCCGACGTTTGATGGATCTGTTTCTGAAAGGATCACGTTCAGAGATACATATAAATCACTGATAGATTCGAACAACCAGCTATCACAGATAGACAAGTTTTCATACCTCGTAGCATCGCTGACCAAGGATGCTAGAAAGGTGATTGAATCGATTGAGCTTACCGAAGCAAATTATGCTATTGCTTGGCAGCTGTTAGAAAAAAGATTTGATAACAAGAAGTTGGTAATCAAAACCTATATTGATTCACTGTTTGCTATCGAATCAATAAAAAGAGAATCCTACGAATCTCTCATGAATCTAATCGATGGTTTTGAGCGCAATTTATGCTTGATTAATAAAATGGGCATTCAGACAGATGATTGGAGTGTACTCCTTGCTCATATGGTCTGCAGTTGTTTAGATGCGTTTACTCTTAGGCAATGGGAAGCCCATCATAAGTCAACCGATGTCCCACAGTATAAAGACCTTATAGACTTTCTGCGTACACATCTGATGGTTCTCCAGTCGTTGGTGCCTTCGAAGTCTCGTTCATCTGATGTATCGAAGCTGGAATCATACCGGTCGTTCAAGTCGTCAAAATTTAATACAGTCCACACCATTACAAATTCGACGCCTGGTTCCTGCTTGTTCTGTTCGAAGGATCCTCACTCCGTCTTCAAGTGCGACGTGTTCCTGAAGATGACTGTTTCGCAACGCTTCGACTTAGTGAAGAAAAAGAACCTGTGCATCAACTGTCTTTCCTCCTCGCATTTTCTTAAAGACTGCTCGTCCACCGGATGCCGTGTATGCAACCAGAAGCACCATACTATGCTACACCAACCTCCTAGCAATCGCTCGTACCCGCAACATAAACCTACTACACAATCTGTTGCTGGGTCTAGTTCGCAATCGATTAACCAACCAAGCTGCTCGAACCAATCTTCTTCTCAATCTCGGTCTACCTTGTCATCGTCAACACAATCATCCTCTGCCTCTGCCCCCACCTCTAGCCTTGTTTCCACTACTCTAGTTGGTAGTAGTCGAAAAATACCAGCTACAGTTTTGCTACAAACTACAATGGTAAAAGTTTATGGTCCTGACGGGAGCACACAGTGGGCCAGAGCGCTGTTGGATCGTGCATCGCAATTATCTCTAATCACCGAAAACATAGTCCAGAAGTTGAAGCTGCAGCGCTATCCCAATCGGCAAGAAAATGGTGGGGTAGGCAACACTCTCGTCGTTTCGAATCATGCTGTGGATGTTCGGATGGGTTCTCATTGTACGGAGTATACTGTTGAAGAAACCTGTCACATTCTTAAAAAAATCACCTCTGAACTGCCAGCGAGGGCGATGGATACGTCTCAATGGAAAATTCCTCCCGGAATTACACTCACTGATCCTAAATTTAATGAACCGGGTCCGATAGATATGTTGTTGGGCATGGAACTGTACTACGAGCTGTTACTGGATGGATTCGTAAAGTTGGGCCCAGGAAAACCAATTCTTCAAAACACTGTTTTTGGATGGGTGGCTGCCGGAAAAGTCGAAGGTCAACAACATCGGAACCAGCTGAAGGTAGCACACGTTTGTAGTACGGGTTCGTTTGATGAGTCGATCTCACGCTTCTGGGAATTAGAATCCTGCTGGTCTCCTAGCATCCGTTCTCCGGAAGAAACTATATGTGAAGAACACTTTGCTACCAATACCTTTCGTGATGAGTCGGGTAGATTTGTAGTGACGCTCCCTAAGCGAATCGATGTTCTAGCTAGACTGGGACACTCAAAGGAAATAGCCACTCGCAGATTCCTTGCTCTTGAACGTCTTCTGGATGCAAATCCCAAACTCAACGAGGCGTACTCTGCTTTTATTGCTGAGTATTTGCAATTAAATCACATGCAAGAAATTGATGATACGGATCGCAATCAGTTGTCTTATTACGTACCACATCACGGCGTAGAAAAGGCTGATAGCACAACTACCAAACTACGAGTAGTTTTCGATGCCTCTTGTCGAACAGATTCTGGTGTATCACTTAATCAGGCACTAATGGTGGGTCCTGTCATACAGGACGACATATATGAGATATCGCTTCGTTTCCGCATGCACCAATTTGCAATCGTTGCCGATGTCGAAAAAATGTATCGACAAATTCGTCTTCATCCTGTTGAGTTTCCGTTGCATCGCATTCTTTGGCGTCCCTCCTCTATGGAACCGCTGAAAACGTTCGAACTCACCACCGTCACATACGGCACTGCCTCAGCGCCATACTTGGCTACTAGATGTCTCAAGGAGCTGTCCAATCAAGGAATTGACCAGTATCCTCATGCTGCAAAGGTTCTTTCGGAAGATTTTTATATGGACGATATGTTGACGGGTGTAGACGACGAATAAGAAGGTCAACAACTATGTCAACAGTTGCAAAAACTAATGTTATCTGCTGGCTTCAACCTACGTAAATGGGCGTCAAATTCTGCGTCCATACTTTCGATCATACCACCTACATTACGAGAAGAACGAGTTGTACTTGCGTTAGATTCACCATCGACCATCAAAACTCTCGGGCTTATATGGGAACCATCAACGGATATGCTACGCTATTCAATTCCAAAGTGGTCCCAAACAGATAAAATCACTAGACGAACGGTACTATCTGATACGGCAAAACTGTTTGACCCTCTTGGACTAATTGGCCCAGTTGTAGTTCTCGCAAAAATCTTTGTACAATCTCTTTGGAGAACGTCAGCATCATGGGATGAGCCTCTCAACGAAAATCAACAGCAACAGTGGCTAACATTTCGTACCAATCTGGACACACTGTCTTCAATTTCCGTTTCTCGATGGGCAGCATTCGCTTCTACGCCAGTCAACGTAGAGCTCCATGGGTTTTGTGATGCGTCGGAACGTGCTTACGGTGCCTGCCTATATATTCGAACGGTCTCAAGGGATGGCAGCATCTCTGTGCGTTTGCTGACTGCCAAATCCAAGGTGGCACCTCTCGGGGATTCAAAAAGGCAGAAGAAGGTCAGTCTACCCAGATTGGAGCTGTCAGCAGCTCTGCTTTTGAGTCATTTGTACCACAAGGTGAATTCCAGCATCGCTCTGAATACTCAACCTTTCTTCTGGTCTGACTCAACGATCACACTTCAATGGATCAAGTCGGTTCCATCAAGATGGACAACTTTTGTTGCGAATCGAGTTTCGGAGCTCCAACATCTCACATCCAATGGTGTCTGGGCTCATGTTTCGGGGATGGATAATCCTGCCGATATCATTTCTCGTGGCATGGAACCACACGAACTAATGGATTCATCGTCTTGGTGGGCAGGACCATGTTGGCTGAAACAACCATCTCGATTCTGGCCGCCAACCATACAAACTAATTCACCGGACATTCCTTCGGAAATGCTAGAAGAAAGATCAGTATCCCTACCGGTTTGCACGCAGGAACCGAATGAAATATTCCACTTACGCTCCTCCTTCATTTCATTAGTTCGGCTAATTGCACTGATTCAACGATTTACTCATAATGTTAAGCCTTCTAATCGTGAAAATCGTAGATCAGGATTTCTACATTCAACCGAATTGAATCGTGCAACCATGACTTTGGTTAGACTAGCTCAATCCGAAGTATTCCGGAACGATATCACTGCGATAGCCTCCGAGTGCCAAGTGAAACCGAACTCTATTCTGAAGAACCTCCACCCAATCTTGAAGGATGGCGTTCTACGTGTTGGTGGGCGCTTAAAACACGCTTCGATATCAGAAGATAGGAAACATCCCATCATCCTTCCAGCACGACATCCACTTACTGAAAGCATTATGACATACTATCATCGAAAACATCTACACGCCGGACCACAGCTGCTCGTAGCATGCGTTCGGGAAAAATTCTGGCCACTTCGTATCCGCAACATAGCACGAAAAGTAGTCCATTCATGCATCAACTGCTTCCGCTGTAGATCCTCGGTTCTGGAGCAACTCATGGGAGACTTGCCTCCGGAAAGAGTAACACCGACTTTTCCCTTTCTCAACACTGGTGTTGATCTATATGGACCATTTCAATATCGGAAACTTCGCAAAGCACCATCTACGAAATGTTATATAGCCATCTTCATCTGCCTTGTCACCAAGGCCATCCTCGTAGAGATGGTCTACGATCTTTCGACGGCCGCTTTTATCGCTGCACTACATCGTTTTATGGCACGCAGAGGCAAACCAACCACGATCTACTGTGACAACGCGCTAAACTTCCGAGGAGCATCTCGGGAGTTATTAGAATTGTCCAACCAGTTTCGTTCGCAACAACATCAGACAGCTATTGCTAACCATTGTTCCAACGATGGAACCCAATTTAAATTCATACCGCCCTGTAGTCCAAACTTTGGTGGATTATGGGAGGCAGCGGTAAAATCAATCAAGCGACACTTTCGTTCAACCGTTGGTAACTCAGTTTTGTCGCAGGATGAGTTCGTTACGCTGTTGGCCCGCATCGAAGCCTGTTTGAATTCCAGACCCCTCACACCAATATCAGCAGACCCGAACGATCTGGAAGTGTTGACTCCTGGTCATTTTCTTATTCATCGCCCTCTCACGTCCTTTCCCGAACCCGATTTGTCAGAGATTCCTCGAAATCGTCTTGATCGTTGGCAGGAGAATCAAGAACTCCTCCGGCGAGTATGGAAACGATGGTCTATGGAATATTTGTCCGGACTCCAGCCACGCACGAAGTGGACACAGTTACGGAACAATATCGATGTGGGAACAATGGTCCTTCTCAAAGAGGACAATCTGCCTCCGATGAAATGGAGGTACGGTCGAATTACTCACATCGTTCGAGGAAGCGACGGCAACATCAGAGTAGTCGACGTGAAAACATCCGACGGGGAATATCGACGTGCCATCTCCAAGATTTGCGTGCTCCCAGTGCGAACTGAATCGACTGGAGCGGTGGTTCAAGATACCACTGGTCATTGACATCCAACAACGCGGTATATTGATACTGCGCATCGATCGGGGGCCTGAGGGCCCCCGAGCCCTGTAAGTATTGTTTTTTATTGAATTTTCAAAAAACTAAAGAATGTTTTGTCCTCCTGCATGCACACTGGATCCATCGACGGCGACTCCCGGAGAGTGCGCCTTACCAAGAAGCCTAATCGAAGTTTAAATGATGTGGATCTACGACGAAAGATGACGCCACTTAGTACGACCGAGCAGACGATCACGTTCAACAGCCGAAAAAACGATGACGATGATGAAGTTCAACAACCGAAAGAACGATCAGCTGATTGACGAGCATACGATGTTTTTTTTTTTTTTTTTTTTTCCCAGAATAGTCAAATGAATTATAAAATCTAGCAGTAGTATTGAGTAGTAGAAGTGTAGTAGAAGTGTATTGGTTGGAAGGCTTAACCTTCCAACGGGCGCCGGCATATGTTAGCGCAAACCCTAGCAGTAACGCATTGAGTATGTATTGATCTCTGCCGATCATCCATGATCGATACAATAATTGCCCCATCCTTATCACTAGGCTTCACCTAGTGAGAGGAGAGAATTTCCAAAATAGGCCTTTTCATTCGTGTTTAACGATCCCATTTGCTACCTACTGATTCTGCATATATGCGTATAGACGAAACAGATTAGATCTCAGTTGTAATAAACATATCAAACTACACACGTCGAGCCTACTATTTCGCAATAGCAAACCGAGTGAATATTAAAATAGTTTTCAAAAGGAATAAAGTGTTTGTTCTTACTTCCAACCTTTGTCGCGTTTTCGATCGATTTACTACCGAAAGTTTGCCTAAGTACCCGCGGAGACAGGTGGATTAGAGAGATCAGTTATTTCTTTTCAATTCATTCTTATCACTACGCTATTTAGGCCGAATCATTTTAATTCCCTAATAATTGCTCTACGACGCAATAGTTTTGAATTCTGAAATGTTTCAGACTGCCTCCCTTCTCCCTACTAGGTGGCGTATTTGTGGGTTTGTCTCCACTACAACATAAAAAAACTGACAGTCTATTTTAAACAACTGAAGCATGAATCCTAGAGGGTTTGAGCTGTTCTGTGGAATACCTGTGACTACAAATTAGAAGAAAAATTTGTATTTTCCATACATTAATTGTTATGTTATGTATTCTCCGTGCGTGGAGATGTGTACACTTCTTCAGTGTCTCGTAGGTCGAGTTATTAGTACGAGACACTGAAGAAGTCTGCACAGTGTAGACGAAATACGCGTATCTGTCAAGATAAGCAAAGGTAGTTGGAATTAAATGGAAAATACTAATTTTTCTTCTAATTTCTAGTTAACTGAAGCATATTTCAATTGGAGCTTTTTGCTGCCAATATAATAAACTATTTAAGTAAAAATCAATTCACAAAGGGTTGACGAATAAAGTGCATTCACAATGCAGTTACAATCCTAAAGGCATTTTTAAATAAGGTGGTTATTATTGATTGACTTTGGTCAGAAAGGCCTCTGCTTGTTATGGAACTTTATCCACGCATAGAGTTTATGGGTATATGCACGATTTTTTTTAAATCGGGGTTACCAGTTTCATCAGAAAACCTTCTCAAATTTCTTAATTTCTATAGTTTTTTTTTTAATTTTACGGGATATCGTGTATATAAAAATATAATAAAATATAAGAACGGAGCATCGTAGAATGTTTAGTTTAAAAGAAAATAAGCTCAGAAATACAAAAATGTTCAGTCTAAACATAACTTTCCCACAGTAGTTTTCACGACGAATGCTAGATAGTAGTCAAAGCCGGAAAACTATGTTTTAAATCGTTGCCATTTGTCAATATAAATGTTAACTTGCACCTTAGCTTTCATTGGTGATATCTTCACAATGGTTAGTTTTTGTTTCCGAGAAATTCCGAAATAAAAAAAGATACCCCATCATGGATACCTAACTAGCAAAAAATATTGTCTGCTTGTTTGCGTTTAGATATATTTTTTAGGTGAATCTGATATTTCAATATTGTCCAAAGTAGAAAATTGGTCTTTTTTTTTTGTCACAATTGAATTGATGTTGAGGGTCAATTGTTCAATCTCTATAGAGCCGATATTTAGATCTCTATATTGTAAGACACGAGCGTTATCATGTTTTCTTTTCATGTTTCACATTTTCGTGTACCTAGCAAACACAAACAATCACTGTTGAAGAATCAATGTGTGAACGCATTGTATAAGCCTAAGTTTCCAAAATTAGGTAAACGAAACAGATTTTTGCTTATTTTTGCATAATTTCATCAACCAAATAACCAGACAATAGTTTCCTAAGTTGAGGTGAAATTAAAAATAAAATTGTTTTACTTTCACAGAGGATACAACCATAGCTCACCGCAGATAAAGCAAAGTGCTCTTTTATTCGGTGGTAAATAGACAGAGTGAAAAAGTGTGCTTGTGAAGGGATGGCTTGAAGTGAGTTAATCACTCTCTCGTTTAAACGACTGCTCTCACATTCTCTCATCTGTCTTCGCCCACGTGCTCTCGCCTGCAAGCCGCGCGCATTTGTGGGAGGACGCGCCAGAGCTCTTTCTGTGAAAAATAAGAGGTGGGTTATATCAGGGATATAACCGCGAGATTCTCGTAGAACTGCGTTGGTGTATAGTAATAATGGTATTATTCAAATAATAAATACATACTATAACACATATAGTGGATCAGTAATGTCCATATCCCCAGTGTGATAAAGACAGATTTAAATTTTTCCACGCACTCTTCCTACATCAACGAGAGCTCTTCGTTCTTGTTTATATTCACCACCGTGTTTGCAAGCGGGTAGCGCATGTGAGTGGAGAAAAATGATTTTCATTCACACTACACTCGACCACTCTAGAGTGAGAAGAAGAGCTCTCAAATTCACAGAAGTCAATGCAGATAAATTCCCTGACGCGTGCGCCCCAGTGAGCTCACTGGCGTGGGCTCTTCTGCTAATATACAGCAGTGATTGCAAATTCGCTTTGACGCTACAAAACAAAGGAAGAAAGAATAATGTTTCTTCCCGCTTCCTTTTTTACAACATTTTCTGCAACTCCGACGATGTTTTAACTTTCAATCGCACCAGCGAATCACAGAAAGAGCACTGGTGCGTCCTCACCCCAGTGTACGCGGCAGTGATCGCAGGCGAGAGCACGTGGGCGAAAACAGAAGAGAGCACGTGAGCGCGATTGTTTTTAAAGGGAGTGTGGTTCACTCACTCCAGGTAATCCCATCACAGGCGCACACTTCCACTCTGTCTATTTTTCACAGAATAAAAGAGCACTTTGCTTTATCTGAGGTGAGTTATGGCTGTATCCTCTGTGAAGGTACAAATCTCACGCACCGGCGTAACATTAGTGCGAAGTGCCATCTCTGTAGTTGATAATTGTTGAACAAGGTAATTTGAGTATTTGGCTACATATGAAGTAGGATAATCTATCAACTCCGTCTCTTTGCAATTTTTTTTGTTTCTCGCATCCGCCGGCGATACTCCGCAACTTACTTCGATTGCCTTTGCTAAGACCTTTTTTCCGAACGTAGTAATCAAACTGGACAATTAAATTTATCACTCTCTTGTTTTAAGCCCACATCAAATCAAAGCCTTAGAAAAGTAAGAAGATCCAATGAAACAATTCAGCACCAACATTTGGTTAGCGCGTATCTACTTTTGGAAACAAACACTTAGTTTGCTTATTTATCGGAAGTAGAATACAATTCCTTCAAATTGAATATATCAGCTGATAGAGATAAAGCTCCTCTTCTTTAAAGAGTGTTTAATTTGTACTTGTGGCCTTTTGTTCAAGAGAAAATAACAAAGAAAGCTATTGTTCACAAAAGTAAATTCGCCCTAGTCTCATGTTGGCGCTGAATTATTATTTCACTTTAACCTGCCCCTCTTATACATTTTGCTTCATATTATATTTTCTTGACGCCTTTTTTCTGGGTTATGCTATTCAATGGTTAGATAGATTATTTTTTGAAAATTTTACTCAAACAAATACTCTTTTACAGTTAAAGTCAATGGATCGTCCTGAAATGCACGGCGATAATATAACGCGTTGGAAAAAAATTCTAGGGTTTTTTGTCATAAGGGCGAATTTAACATTGAGAGACTCTCTTTGATTACTTTCTCTTTCATTCATATTCCAATCACCTTTACTTTTTTCATTCTACTATTTGTAGTGTATGCAAGTCAGCACTGTTGTGTTTCGATCTGTACTATAGGATCACTCGAAAGTTTTATAACGACGCTGTAATAAATGAAAGAGAACGAGACCGGCGAGAATCTCTCAATGTTAGATTCGCTCTAATGAGTTCACTGGGGCGTACGCGTCAGAGAATTTATCTGCATTTGTTTCTGTGAATTTGAGAGCTCTCTTACTCTAGAGCGGTCGAGTGTTATGTGAATAAAATCCATTTTTTCCGCTCACATGCGCTACCCGCATGCAAACACGGTGGTGAATATAAACAAGAGAGAAGAGCTCTCGTTGGTGTACGAAGAGAGTGTGGAAAAAATTAAATCTCTCTTTACCACACTGCGGATAAGCCTCGGCTTTTATTTGCTAGTATATTTCAGCATGGTTAATGTCGGGTGAAAAGGGGAATAACTCATGTTGGTGCGTCAACTTTTACGCCAGCTGTAGTCCAAACCACTTCACGACAACAGTTCAAATTTTGTCCACATTATTTCCTATGTATTTTAAGACTATGGCGAAATTTAAAAGCGTCATCTATTTTTTTCACAGAAATACAGATTTTTTAAATTAGTATGTCCATAAAAGACTTTGTTCACATATGTTATGAAAACTTCAAAATCACAAACTTTATCAACATAAGGTCTATACATTGTTCATATTGTTGTAACATTTTTAGCCAAAAATATTGATAATTGACAAAGTAATAGTAGGTTGAACATGGCATTTTTTGAAGCAATATTTTGCTCTGTTTTTATTTTGCTACTGCGGGTATTCGTGGCTTCAATTTGAAATCTTGAGTTAATTTTCATACGTTACATACATTTTGCGCGTCAAACATCAGACACTACTGGCCGATTATAAAGTATTCACTTCAATTATGCTAAAGCTTTTGTTATTATCTACTTTATACAACGACCAGTGAAAAAAAAGATGTAGCCGTATGTAAGAGAATCCCTTTTTATAATTTCTGTACATATCAGAACCATTCAATTTTTAAATGGTCAGTTTATTTTACACCCATTTGACAAGTTTCACACATAGGTATTCCAATATACTCGATGATTTCAATTTACCGCTGACGGAATACTTAACTATTTTCTTCAAGGTATGACAACAAAGAAGATCATTCAACGGAAAAATAATGTTCCGTCAAGAATCCACTGGAATGCCCCCCGTAAATCACTGCTCTGACAATGTTTCATTGCTTACACCCGCCTCAAGCTCTGCAGCAAGTCGAAAAAGTAGACTTGGTTTTGCAGGTGCTGCGGATCAAGGTCTTTTCAGGCTCTTTGAAGGGCTTCAAAATAGTTGTTTGTGTTTGTAACTCCAGATTTATCAACGCGGGCATCGAGAATGGCCCACAAATTCTCAATGGGGTTCAAGTCAGAGCTTTGTGGAGGCCATTTCATGGGCTTGATTCAGCATGATCGAAAGAAAGGCTTTGATGTCTTTGCTTTATGCTTCAGGTCGTTTTCTTGGTGGAACGCGTACAGATTTTCCAGCCCTGTTTAAATCAACGATACCTCTAGATTTTCTTGTAGAATGTTGATGTAGGAGTCTGCAGATATAATTCCATCGTTTTTAACAAGAGCCCCCACTTCAACCTAAGCAAAACACGCCCAAACCCTAATGGAAATGGAATGGAAATGGAATGGAAATGGAATGGAAATGGAATGGAAATGAAATGGAAATGGAATGGAAATGGAATGGAAATGGAATGGAAATGGAATGGAAAATGAAATGGAAATGGAATGGAAAATGGAATGGAAATGGAATGGAAATGGAATGGAAAATGGAATGGAAATGGAATGGAAATGGAATGGAAATGGAATGGAAATGGAATGGAAATGGAATGGAAATGGAATGGAAATGGAATGGAAATGGAATGGAAATGGAATGGAAATGGAATGGAAATGGAATGGAAATGGAATGGAAAATGGAATGGAAATGGAATGGAAATGGAATGGAAATGGAATGGAAATGGAATGGAAATGGAATGGAAATGGAATGGAAATGGAATGGAAAATGGAATGGAAATGGAATGGAAATGGAAATGGAATGAATGGAAATGGAATGGAAATGGAATGGAAATGGAAAATGAATGGAAATGGAATGGAAATGGAATGGAAATGGAATGAAGGAAAATGGAATGGAAATGGAATGGAAATGGAATGGAAATGGAATGGAAATGGAATGGAAATGGAATGGAAATGGAATGGAAATGGAATGGAAATGGAATGGAAATGGAATGGAAATGGAATGTGAATGGAAATGGAATGGAAATGGAATGGAAATGGAATGGAAATGGAATGGAAATGGAATGGAAATGGAATGGAAATGGAATGGAAATGGAATGGAAATGGTATGGTGATGAAATACAAATTGGAATGGAGATAAAAACAGATAGAATTATCGCATCCGACGAATTAGGCCCCCACGAAGGCTTTGCGAAGATACAAGACAAACACACATGGCACATATAATTTCCACACGAAAACGACAACTTTCATCCTATGGTTGTTAATGTGTCATAAAATTTGCCGCAGCATAAGGATACTCGCTGCCAGATTAGAAGCACTTGGCCAACACTGACGGTGACAAACAATCCTCTCCTACCAACCGAATAATGTTGGGTTCTGTAAATTTGCTCTAGAAACTACATGCATTCGTAACAAGGGTTGCTCACAGCTAAATCTTCGTTCTAAGACAAAATGCTGTCACCGTTGATGCTCTTCACAACGATGAATCAGGGTGTGGGTGTATGTGTTTATCAAACAGAAGCATGCTTGCTTATGTTGGGGGCATATAAGGACAATCTCAAAGAGTTGTCGACCAAACCAACTTCAACACTCGCACTTTCTTGGGATGAGCTCCGATGTTAGGTTGTACCACTGACTGGAAGCTCCAGGGGAAATCCACTTTGAATTACAAATCCTTGCTTACAAACATAATAATTTATGCAAACATGGTTCCGGTTGGTCAAAAGGATGAGACACTTGCCGCACATTTGCTCGGAGTAGGGTAGTTGTACTGATTTACCCCAGCGATTGTGAAGCGTTGACTATGTTGTTGGATTCACCTTAGCACACGAAGGAAGAGGATATTTCAATCTAACTAGTATCACTCGCATATCCAACGGGAGTTGTAGGGTCCATTTGCTGTTTGAGGGGATGTGTGAGTAAGTCGGCTTTAATCGTCCGTGGAAAATAGATTTCTAATCCTTTGGTCATAGCACGATAAAAACACGTATGCTACAGATTTAGGGATTATTCCACTGAGTCTAAGGCCGAGCACAGAAACACATGTTGATAGCCGATATCGGTCAGGGATGTATATTAGCGCTCTGGACAACTGGGAGGTAGGGTTGATGTACAAGCTGATGGAGGTAGGGGCTCGGTTAGCTGGGGTGCACTGATTTTGGCAGTAGCGTTTAGTTCTGAAAACAATTGTGGGTTAAGCTGAATTTTGTACAGCTTATACCATGACATAACCTTTGATAAATTTACATAATACGAGAATGCTGTTATAGATCATAGATAGTTATAGATTTTGATTGTTCGTAATGCCACTCTACATGTTGCGTACTGCTTATAATCACCAATGCACTCGAAACGTGCTGCGGAAAAACACACTGCCTTAACAATTTATGTCGGGGTGGCACAATACTAGCACTTACAAACAAAACTAAGCTGATTTTATGATTACAAAAAGTGAAATCAGTTATGAAAATAAGTGTAATTGCGAAATATTGTTTTATTTTTTTTTCGCGAAAACGACGAAGCAAAAGCAAAATATGTCAGTTTCAAAGCACGGCTTACTGCGATTTCTACATTCTGTATTCGAGGATGGTCCGAAAACTCTCGATTGACACCAGCTGAGGAAGTTCAGAGAGTTCACTTCCTTCGGTACCAGTGATGTTCGGGCAACTCACCTCTTCTAACGACCTTTTGGGTTAGTGGGCCGATGCCAGGTCCTGCAAAAATACCACATCTTCTCTCGCTTGGTACGTCCGGATGAAGGTGACAGGAATTTTGTACCGATGGTGGAATTCTTCGCCCTGGGGTGCAAACGCACTACACTGAAACCAAACATCCTCCTTTTATCGAATGAATCCTCCGTCCGTTGATATCGAAACATTGAAAACGTATTTTCGAATGATAGATGAAGGCGAAGGACGATTTTCTAGAAACCAGATGATTATCCTTTTAATGTTGACCAACTAAAAATACGCGAAGTAAATTTACCTCCCGTTCAAATTCGAATGCACGCGGTAGCCCAAAAACGAGAATCATTTGGAATAAGGATGACAAACGTTCCATTTAACATCATTCGATAAGAACCTATCAATCGCTATCAGAACAGGTACCATAACGAATATAGGATCGAAACCCGCTTAATTTCCTAAGGAGTCATGATCCTTCAAGTTAAAGCTCCCGTTGCAAACTTTGTTCATCGGTTGTGAAAGTGTTAAACATGTGAAAAACATGTAGAGTAAAGGATCCTTGTATTGGTAGATTTTGTGAAAATAGAGCGAACGGGCGTTTTGTTCGATTTAGCCGTTGACTCGAGCTTTGGTGGATAGGTGCTGAAGTAGTTCTATTAGTAGTACATGTTGATACAGCAAAATAACTTTCATGCAAGTTTGAGTAGATTTTTTGGCAGATTTGGGTGATAAAGAGTAAACAGGCATCTTACTTAGCTCATCCTTGATCCAGTACACATGACTTATATGAACAATAAAGGGCGAACACGAAATTATTGCGACACATTCAACAGGGCATAACTTTTTTACCATTGGGTAAAAATCAACCAAATTTTGCACACTTTCTCATTGATGTGTATTGTTTACATGCTGTCAAACTCGAAGTCGTGTTTTTCGATTCAACGAAAATGGAGGTGAACCAACGCGAGTCGAGAGAACAAATTCTTTCCAAACACCTGGAATTTCCTGACCTGTCGCACCGGCAGTTGGGAAAAATGTTGAACATTCACCATTCAACCGTCTCCAGAGTGTTGAAGCGGTTCCAGAAGCGGATGACGTTGGACCACGGCAAAAGAGCTGGAAGAAAACCGGGACCGGAGAACAAAAAGACGGAGGGAAAGGTGAAGCGGATGATTAAAGCAAATCCCAACGTCTCAAGCCGTGATTTGGCTAAAAAGATCGGCATGTCGCAGAGCTACGTCCAGAATGCAAAGAAGAGAGCTGGACTACATACATACAAGGTACAGAACTTCCCAAACCGCGATGAGCGGCAACAATCGACGGCTAAAACTCGGGCACGGAAGCTCTACGAGAAGATGCTGACAAAATATGGCTGCTGTGTGATGGACGACGAAACGTATATAAAAGCCGATTTTAAGCAAATTCCGGGGTTGGAGTTCTTCACCGGCAAGAGCAAGTTCTATGTGGACGACAAATTTAAGAAGAAGAAAATGTCGAAGTTCGCCTCCAAATATCTCATTTGGCAGGCCATCTGCTCTTGCGGACTGAGGAGTGAGCCTTTCGTGACAAAGGGCACAGTAAATGGCGAGATCTACATATCTGAGTGCCTCGAGAAGCGCCTTTTAGCAGTTCTTGCAGCAGCACGACGAAGCTCCGCTATTTTGGCCAGATTTGGCATCATGCCACTATTCTAAAAGTGTCCTGGAGTGGTATGAGGCCAATTCTGTCCATTTTGTTCCAAAGGACATGAATCCGCCAAACTGTCCGGATCTGCGCCCGGTGGAGCAGTACTGGGCAATGATGAAGTGGGAACTTCGGAAGAGCAAGAAGACAGTCAGAGACGAGAAGGACATGTTAAGAAAATGGAAAAAAAAAACTGAGAAACTGGTACCGGATGACACTGTAAAGACTTTGATGGAGGGCATCAAGCGAAAATGCGTTCAATTATACACTGAAGGCTCCATCGATTAACTTTTCTTTTGATTTTTGAAGTAAATATATGTATAAAACTACCCTAAAACTTTGGTTTGATTCTAAACATTATAAGAAAATTGGCATGACATTTTCGGTGTCGCAATAATTTCGTGTTCGCCCTTTATTTGAGGAACTGCAACTGTTGCACGATAACAACGGTTCACTAAGGCTACTCAAACAGATCTGAGCAAATGGTAATTTGTAATTGAAGTTAATTAATCTTTTCATGTGTAGTAGCAACAGTTAACTGATTTGTGATTCATCATTTAGTTTTGTGAGAGAGTTAAGGATGATGCTTTTTGTGTTCATTCAGCCGTCTATTTATTTACAGTTAAGGTGAATTGCTGCTCCATGTATTTTTTCCTATCTTTTATCTCCTTCTCGCAAAATTACCTCGCAATTTCAAATTGATAAATCTCGATTGTTACTGAACGAACATCGAATCGAACTCTATCAGATTGCTCACAGCAAGTAGGTATACAAACTTATGTGATTAAATATTGAGAGTCTAGTACAGAATCTAAGTTATATCAATTCTAAATTTGAAGAAATGGCTGCCGTCGCGAATGCTTCAGCGTATGCCGTTAAGGTTTGTTCACGACAAAATCTGGACAGATTAAATAAGGAATAAAACAAATTGGCTGTTAGTTCAATCCAAGATATATTTTTGTTCATTTAATTGTGCATTATTGGTCATCTTAAAACGAATTGCAGTTACTTAATTAGGGTGCATGATGAAACTACGAACTTTTGAGTTCCCTCCAGCCATCCGGGTCCGTGCAGACTTCTCTGCAATCGATTTAGCTGCTTTTGTCCAAGATTTTCCAAATGTTTCTCTAGTTGTAGCCTGCTGTTTATATTGAGAGAGTTCTCTCTTCACGAGTGCCCAATACCGCTCGATAGGTCGCAACTACGGGCAGTTAGATGGATTCGCTTCTTTCGATACAACATGGACTCAATTCCCTTTATACCATTCCAAAACATCTCTATGGTAGTGACAAGATGCCAAATCAGGCCAGAATAGTGAGGGAGCGTCAGGGCTGCATGGAAATGGTAACAATCACTTCTTTAGGCATTTTTCACGGTATATTTCCTTGTTTACCGTACCGTGATGAAACTTGGGCTTACTCGACCACAGCTGCATATTGCCTGACAAACCAACTATTTTTTGGAAACTTGGCCTTTTTTTTGTCGTGAAATGCTCCTCTACGCCGCACACTGGGACGAAATGTAAAAAAGTGGGACATGGGTATTTGCGGTGAAACTATTAGGTGTGGCCCATTGATGTCTTCTAAAATGTTTCTACATTTTTAGAGTACTTTATTTTTGTGATAACAAATTTGATTTAAGGAGGTGTATACACCTAGATGAAAGGGATATGAACATGTTTTATTTCTGGTATACATATCGAATGAACTTTTTCATTTCTAGACTAAAATTGTAGATTAGGTCATTTCATGAAACTTTGTAGAAAACATAAACTTTCTATCTCTTAACTGGATGAAGTTGTAGGGTGAAAAAGGAATGAAAAATGTAATACCCCCTTAAAACTCGTTTTTTTATCATAACTTTTTCTTTTGAATTTTTCCATTTTTTAAATGTTCTACAGAGTTTAAGATACTTCAAAAATACACCTTTTCGTAGAAAACAATTTATCATATCTTCGAGGATGCGTAGATTACAGGTTAGCAGGTATTAGCAGCTAAATTCACCGTTAATTTATTCAACAACTGATACCCTTCAAAATGATGTACAAATTATAAGGGGGTCCAGGAGGGCTCCTAACAATTTTTCAAAAAAGTAACTAAGCTTCTTATTAGATAATATGGCATAAATAGTGATTTTTCATCTTTTTGAATAAATATTTTGACTTTTGAGCGCCGTTTCGTTGCATGAGAGTATAAGAAGACATTCCGGGAGCTGCTTAAAATCTTTCACCTTAAAAGTTTCATCGTCAATTATCACGCAGGAAATCTTCGTCAAATATTCGCGATACAACCTACGAGCCGGTTTTAGCCGTAACATTCTGTTTATCACTACGAGTCGGACAATTTTCACCTTGAACGATTTCATACCTTGCCGGTGCTTGAAAGTATGCACGAAAGTTGGGGAAATTTTTATTTTTCTAGCCACAGTACGTACCGAAAGATCTGGTTTCTTCTGCAAAATTTGCTTCACCTTCGCGTCCTTCTGGTGGTTCCTGATATCCGTTTTTGTTCTGCTCCCAACCTTGCTGGCTATTGTCAAACGTGTATCGAAAGATTTGAGAACGTTATGGACATTGCTTGCAAGAAAACCAAACTTTTTTGCAAGTTTTCTTACTGACAGATCCGGATATTCTTTGCGACCGCACACAATTACTTTTCGCACTTGCTTTTCTTTCGTGGCAGAGCACAAAATAACAATTTTAAACTGTCAGCACATCGGCACCTTCGGCACAAACAGCCAGAACATTGCGGAAACAGCCAGAACATTGCAACGCTTCTATACACATTTAGATAAATTAATTTATCTTAGTGTGCTTTAATGATACTGTTTATTCGGAGTGATCACCATAAGGTGTCCATTAAAATCAGCAATTCAAAAGAACGTATTTTTTTAACAAAGAGAATGGTAGACAAATATAAAGCTAAGTATATATTTCAAACTTTTTTGAATACTTATACTTGCTGCGACGATGTTAATGAATAAATACTACTTTTAACGTCTGCTTATTAAAGAATGTTGATAGAATGCACCATAATCAAAAGTGAAAATGTTAATATCAACACTCAACATTGGCCATGGCCTAATCACTTTGCTTGACAGTGGATAAAACTTAAGAAAAAATATCAAAAAAAATAGTAAAAATAACCCTAGCAATGTTCACTTAGCAGAGGAGTTTCAAAGGCTGATAATGCTAAGAAAATGCGTAAAAATGAGTATTTTAAAAACCTCTTGAATATCACAAGTCAGACAAAAGTTTGGAAAAATTTGAATGAACTGATGGGGAAAAGGACAACCAATTTTAAAATTGAATATGGGTACAAAACATCCAATTGCTGCAAAGTTAGTAAAATATTTAATGAGTTTAATGAGTCAACCCCTTGAGCACTGTAACTTGTTTGGAACAAACTATTTTCCAGTGGACTACTGATGTACACTGTGTCCAGTATATTCTCAAACAAAATAAAACTCTTTTTATTTCATATCGGTAATCCAGATTTTACTGATAACTTTACTCATTATATTGCAATATAATACTGATCAGCTACAACATATGTTTTGGAATAATACCGCCTTTAACCTTCTTGACCAGCTCCAGACGTTTTCCGAAACCGTCACAGGCTCCCATCCCAAGGAACATTGCTGGTTTTATCTTGGTTGTATAGCATTCTTGAAGTCTAATTCATGCTCATTCATTCGGAACCCTTATAAAACCAAAATTGTTACTTGGGATTGGCATTTCGTCCCAAATTCGTTCGATTACGGTTTTGAATTGGTTCATATTAGACGCCCTGCTGTCATTTACCTTTGCCAGCATGTATTAGCAAACGAAATAATCCAAAGGATTCAGATCTGGTGAACTGGGAGGCCATTCATTATTGTCCAAAAAGTCGGTCAAATTTTCTCGGCACCTGCCCTGAATGAGATTTGCAGTATGTGATGGTGCTCCGTCCTGCTGAAACAAATAGTGCTCATCTCCAAACACCACTTGCACATATGGCTTGACAACTTTCTCCAAAACTTCCGTTTCATAATATACGGCATTCACTTTAACGCCTTTTTCGATGAAAACCAGTGGTAATTTGCCTTCCTCCCCAAACCATCACTGGCGCAGCACTGTGGAACCGTGGAATATTCCTATCACTCTCTGGAACAGTTCTCGAAGAGAGAGCCCACGATCTGTCGTTCTGGACATTGTGGGATTGTTGCAAGACGAATAACTTTTCGTCGGAATAAGATAAATTCTTCCCCACCGTGCCGCGACAAAAGCAGACTTGCTCTTTCGAGTCGTTTCTGCTTGGAAGGTTCCGAAACTCCGTGAACCTTACGTTTCTTGAAATTTTGAAATCCGAGGTCATTTTGCAGTATATTGTGCATTGACGATCTCGAAAAATTAAGATCTGCGGCCATTTTACATACAGAGTGCTGTGATTTTCGTCTAATCCGTTCCCTGACCACTTTAACAACTCGTGCAGTCCACACCGCACGAGTACGACCGGATCTCTTCCGGTCATCCAACGAGCAGGTGTCACGGTACCTTCGGATGGTTCGGTACACAAAATCCCGCTTTACTCCGAGGTTTTTCAAATTTCTGAAAATAGCGCCCGGGCGCTCATCTTTCAAAAACTTTTTTATCACCACAGCACGAAACTCCTTCATCGTTGGTAAAAGATAAACACCGAATGAAAACAATCGGACATAACCTAAAAGCGTTTGTATAAACACAGTGCAAAACTACACCAACACATACGTGAAGCATGTTGAGTAGTTGCACGACACCAATGCAAGGAAAAAGTGTATGAGAATATATTGGACATGGTGTACATGAAGTTAAATCTATAATAAGTGTTTATAATCTATTAGTATCAAAATGGATGGATGGGAAGTTGAGTTCGTTAATAGGTGGCAGGAAAACCATAACAAAGAAAACTGCATTTTTTTATGCACCGTCACTCAACTACTTATGCCCCGTCACTCATTTCTTGTTTCCTGAGAACCGAGAAATATTCTTATTCAAAACAACTTACGGACCATACTGGGATCTGAATATTTTCTTATACCTTAGTACTGGTTCGATTCAAAGTTCATCAGTTCACACCTCTCAAGATTTTAATATCTGTAAAGAATAATTTCCAACCTGATTGCTTCTCACCCAAATGACTGCTGAATATCGCTTCCTCACTTTTAATTAAGCATGTTCTGCCACTACATTATATTTAGCTACCCCGACCGATAGTGAGTGGCACTGGATTATGGTTGGTCGGTCGGGCGGTTCGTTGGTTGGTTACAACACAGCTGCAGCTCTAGTTCTAATGAAACCCATTCGACAAAGGCTCCCTCTTATGGAAACGGTACCCAAAAAGCTCGCATTACTTTAGAGTTGTAGCCATTGTTGATGGAAAATGTACACAGCAACGAGCGAGATACTAAACGTTAGTGTAAAAAATTAATTATACTTTCTCCTCGAGCTGGAAATTACATGCCATTTAAACTTCAAGCGTTTAATTTAATTAACAACCGAGGGATTCCGTAAGCAACTGACGACGCACCTAACGGTCCCTGACTCCGATCTGATGTCCGTCGGTTAGACAGGAAGGTGAAGGATACCAAAGAAGCCACATCCGCTTGGGGCTGGTCGGATAGTTTTCCTAAATTTATAAACCAACAGAGCTCGCCCGGTTCGGTTTCCTTTGGCAATGGGGGTGTTGCTGGGAGGAAAGGTGGATTATTACTGGAGGTGATGATTTGAAGAGGGTTCTTGCAACTAATCCGGGTCAGTGTGTAATTAAGCTCGCAAAATTTAATCAAATATCTCACACAGATGATTGTAAAGGTTTTTGAAAAAAACATTGAGATACAGTTGCTGGAATTCTTGTCGTTGTCTAGAACAGCAGCTAATCAATATTGCCTTAATTTAACAGTAGATCATGGGTCAAAATCAACTGCGTGGTCTACCGTTTCAACTATAGATGGTGGTTTAAAACATCTTTAAGGTTTTGTACCATAGTTGCAGAGTAAAATTTACAAAAATCTCTAATTTTGGAACATAATCTCGAAAGATCTTCGACAGTTATCAAAAAGACGCACAAACTCCTTGGGAACGCACAAAAATACCTGTAATTTGGGATTCAATTAGTTAAAAAAGTCCACAAGTGGTTGTTTAACAGTACTTTTAATAAACTTCAAAGTTACAGCATTAGATGGTTACATTTCTTCAGTTCGAACGAAATCTCAAATCTTCCTCTTGATGGAGCCCATCAGCGCAGTGGAAACGGACACGGAATTAGCGCATTTCTTCCATTTTGCCCGCATTTACTAGTTGTCCTCGGCTACCCCGCCGCTGCGTCGAAGTCGCTGCTCAGAAATTGCCCAGTATTTATCGATTGGTCGAAATTCCGGGAATTTCGGAGGATTCATTAGCTTGGGGACCAAATCGATCTTGTTGACTGCATACCACTCCAGAACCACCTTGGAGTAATGGCAGCTACCCAAATCGAGCCAAAAGATGACTTTTCCTTCTGCTTGCGGATGAACGGCAATACATGGCTTTTAAGGCATTCTTCGATATAAATTTGGGATGTCAGGACACAACTGCAAATCTCTAGAAAATCATGGCATTCTTCAGGAGCTTGTTGGCAAACACGAACTTGAATCTTTTGACCAGGAAGCTGCTTAAAATCGGGTTTGACGTATGTTTTGTCATCGATCAAAGTGCAGCCATTGTGATTCGTCAAAACACGGTCGTACAAACGCTGTGGTCGAAAATCTAAAAGTCTTCTTTACCGGCACTGTCAATGTGATGAAACCTGATGTGTACGAGAAAGAATGTCTTCAAAAGCGGTTGATACCGTTTATCAGAATCTAATTTTTTCCAGCTCTGTTTTGGCCTTATTTGTCCTCTTGTCACTAAAGACTGTTTCAAAAAATATAAATACACTTTCTTTCTCAAATAAAATAGACCATACTGTGATTTTTTATTGTTTTATTCTCAAACATGGTAAATAATAATGTTTTCGTTCCATCTTCATTTCAATTTGCTTGATTTTTCGTAGGGTAGGCGAGTTCTCTAACGTTTTCCTTAACACTACTCATAAGCTTCTGCACAGTGAGGGTTGTTCCGAGAGTCGACGTTTGTCACTTGGTGAAGAGAAAAAACTCACCTGCGGTGACGTGACTCACCATTTGATTTACCCAGAAGAGTCACGTCACTGCAAGTGAGTTTTCTCACTTCACCATGTGACAAACGTCACTTCGACTCTCGGAACAACCCTCAGTGCTTTCTCTTGCCATTTTCACCACTTTTGGTCAATCTTTCTTAAATTTTTCAACACTATCCGCTGGTTTGATGTGATGACTTTTCCCCTCTCATTCTCAGCTTCGCCTTTACCAAAGCCCAGAAAGTTTCTTTCTGAGAGTCCTTGTACAACTCGTTCCGTCGATGGTTTTAAGCTCAGTCTTTTTCTTTTTGAATTTGATGATCGTACTATCTGCTCCTCAGCCTTCTTCTACAAGCTTTCCTTCCATCAAAGCCGCAAAATTTTCAATTTCTCAATCAGTCAGGCCAAACAGTGTTGAACCTTTGTGTTTTTGGATTAGTGGCAGAAATTCGTTTCTGCAGGCATACTCTTCCGGTACTATTTCGGCGTTCAAATTTGCAGTAGTGAAAAAAGGTGTCGATTATATAACGCACTGGTAAATTGCCTATGAAACCAGACACCTGTTTTTTTTTTCAAATTTCGCGCAAAAAATTAATTTCTCCGAATTTGGGACATCCGTTCGACGCTTCACGGTGTGAAACTGGTGTCCCCGGAAGTGCCATGCGTAGTCTCAGAAAGCATCATAACATTTCATATCGTCCAATCTGACGTACATCTAGTCATTCATGATTATACACATGCCATTTTTACTTCAAAACGTCGTCGTACAGCTTCCGAGCCTGAGTTTTCACGGAATCCGTCTGAATTTGGCAGCGTTTCGACAATTTTGTTTCCGGTACATCTTCAGGAAATTTTAGCTCTTTTCGCGTTGAACTATTCCTATCGTCGTTCTACACTTTTTGCGCACTCTCGGCTGGATACCACCTTTATCCTTCAAAAAATTTGCAAATTGAGGTTTGGCGACATCCTGTTTACGCTTCACGGTGTAAAACCGCGGCTGGTACGCTGCTTCAATGTGTTATGTCTAGAAAGCGATCAATCGCATTTCATTCGTCCATTACTTGACGATAAACATCTTCGTCTTTTTCTTGCCTTATTCTCGGCGTACGATTTTACTCAAGCGTACGTCGGTAACAGCTTCCGAGCCTCGAGTTGCTCTCTCGGAAGCCCGTCTGATTCTTGGCTGCGTTTGCGGACAATTCCGTTTCCGGTACATCTTCAGTGAAAGGTTTCGCTCTTGTTTCGCGTTGCAAGCGATTCCTATCGTCGTTCTACACAGTTTTGCACTCTCGGCTGGATACCGCCTTTTATCCTTCATAGAACCTGCAAATTGAGGTGTGACGCTACCTGTTTTCACCGCGGTCCGGGTACTGCCCTTCACATGTGTTATGAGTAAGCGATTCGATTAATCGCATTTTGGAGCCACACGGATAGTGGATCTAAAAAAACAGGACACAGCCGAAAAGTTGGTTGAATACTGCATGCGTTTTGAACTGACGGTTAACTATCACTGGTTGTATTTATAAAATTAATCGGAACAGTCTATATAGCGAAATCCGTCCTGGAATGGTATAAGACATACAAGAGGTCAAAAACGTGCCAAAAATAGCCAATTTACCAAATTATCCAAAACTTTCGCCCAATAGAAGAGTACTGGGCTCTATGACAGCCAAGAAATCCTTCTTCGAAACTATGAAGAAAGCAAATGGTTCGACGGATTTCAAGAGAAGATGGAGAATGATCAGGCGCGTGACTGTTCGGATGTGGCGTAGTGCAACTGCTGTCCGTTGTTTTGCTGCTGAAAAGAGCGGTACTCCATGCTTTTGAAGCGGATAGTGCTTAGCCTGCTGCACTTTCCCCAGCGTATCAAAGCTGTCCGTAACGAATCCCTGCTCCTCGACCCTTTTATTTTTTCTTTGGCGTAATTATGGGAGACAGACTAGTTTAGTAGTCTACATGATAAAAAACTATCTTAACACTCTACAAAATCTGCCTTCTTGGTAAAGTTTTTCCGCGACATATTAAAAATCGAAAACAGACGACGCATGAATCAAGATACGTTACAAAGCAATCATTCCAGAGGTCGTCCCGTACACGGTTCTCCTGGTGTGGAACTCTAAGGAGGAAGGTTGCTTCGTATCATACGGCATACGATCCCTAGAGTGAATATCGGAACGCAGTGAAGAGTAGCTTATTCGATTAGACAGCAAGTCCGGCAACGTGAGGTGCCTTCGCGTGGGCTTCACGGCGAATTTGAAGAGTGCCCGCAACGAATCCTAAAACCAGCGACTCTTCCCAAGTACCATTGTCAAAACGCATCCAGCTTTATTAAAAGTTTTACTAAAGTTATATGAAAGCCACTAGTAATCAACCCGGTTTTATTACGACAGCAAGAGATGCCAATGGGTTTCAAATTTCTTAGTCAGGTTAACAAGAACCTGCCACAGCTTCATTACAGCGATCTTTAAACCTAATCAGCTTCTAAATTCCTTTTACTTCCTATCCATGAGTTTTATTTTTGACTTTATAAACTACATAAACATGCTGTATTGAAATGCCGTTTTTTTAGGACTCATTTATATTAGCCTTGGCTATGGTCAGTTGAAACAGTATTTTGAAACCATTTTTTGCCTCTCTGTAAATGCATTAAACGACTAATTGGCATTGGGGAAAGCTGAACAAGCGACCAGATAGTCTTATAGTGGCCATTGCTACAGATAAATTGGCTCTTCGGCCAAAACTGTGATTTCTGGCAACTCGCCATATTGAAATATATGTAAATAATTAGGAAGTAATGTTGTAAAAATAAATACACCAAATTTGAAATGAAAATACAATTGAACTGCAGATCTGAGACAAATTTCGGTATTTGTTCAAATAACCTTGTCGAATTCCATCAATTTTTCAGATGTTTCTTGATTAATTTATCGAAATATAATTTCTTTCAATTTTGCTTTGTGTTGTTGTAAACTCGCATACTTTCCGAGGTGCACATTAATTTCTCAGCTCTCATCGTGCCAATATTCACCATAAAATAATAAAATGCGCACAGGATTTGGAGCATGATACGCTGGGAAAAAAACCTCGACTTGTTTTATAGCAGGCTCGGCTATTAAACATAATTTCCCGCAACACTTGAGCTTTTTTATTAGCCATTATTTACTGTTGAATGAATCAGGAAAAGCAGAGAATCGAACAAAGCAGAAAAAACAAAAACCAAACCACGACATCTGCCGTGATCGCCGTGCACAGCCAGTGGCCGTTCGGCCCTATACTGGCTTTGATGGCGGCCGCCAGGTTTTATGATGGGTCTCACGCGGTCATAACATCTTTCACTGGGAACATTTTTCGTAATCTTTATGGTCTTGGAAAGGTTTTATTAATTTGTTTTCTGACAACCGTCTATAGAGTGGGCCACTTTTGTACATACATTTTGGCTTTTAAAGATACTAGTAGAGGAGGTGTTGGTGGACAAAACAGTTTTTGGAATGTAGTTTCACTCAACAAAGCCGGGAGGAGTGCTATACGGCCGGAATAGAACCGAAATTGTTTAGCTTGGTTGCATACGAGGAAGGTGAAAAAGGATCCCTCTCAGGCGGTCTACGAAGAGCGTTCTCCGCGAATAAAAACGTTATTGAATTGACCAATACGTTCGACGCCGTTTTGGAAATGGGCGTTCCAGACCGGAAAAGCATATTCCAATGTGGATCTCACCAACGAACAGTACAGCGATTTAAGGCATTACACGTCTCGATTTTTTTTGTAAAACACGAAAAAATGAAGCCGGGATTTTCGAAGCCACCGTTATAATTTAGTACATGTGTTATCTGTACGTGAATTTATCGTCAAGGTCCTTCACTTGGTTGTCTCTGCGCAGAGGTAGCTCTAAATCCAAGGAGTAACCGAATGATAATAGGGACACCTCTTCCGAGAACAGTGGACAACGGTAGCACTTTCCCGGGATTAAAGAGCACACAGTTCACCTTGCACCACCTTTGTACAGTCTCGAAATGTCCCCAGGAACTCGTAAGGCGTCTCGTAGCAAATCCACGGAGTGTAGATTTTCAAGGTCGATTAGCCAAGCTTAGCCGACATGAGGATTTCAGCAACGGGATTGGAAATACAAGAGAAAAAATCAGCGGCTCACGATGACCGTCTTGGGAACTTTCAAGGCGAGTATCCACGTCAACTTGTTCCATCCCATTTCACCACTGGACCAGCGTGCGGGTGGAGATGCCGGCGCCGGTTTTGCTTCACAATGGGTCACTAGTTTTTAAGCAAACATGTGAGGATGCATGTTGGTCCCAAACATCATCTGCTTAGACTTCTCTGTGAAATTCCAGCTGAGTATGGCAACAACGGAGTAGGCACATCCGTGGGCGGTCAATCATGCTCATGCTCATGCTCATGCGTCTTCGTTCATGATAACACAGGCCGATCCTTTGGTCAGAAGTTTGCTGTACAGCTTTCGGTTTCACAAATTCAGCCTCGATTTGGTGCTTCGTTTGAGTCAGCTTCTGCTTCCGACGAGTCTGCAGGTCTATTCTCTCCTTTAGCACGCATAACGACCAGTCAAAGCCGAAGCGCCCAGCTTTACCACCACATCCCGGTCTGATGCCGAAGGACGACGCTTTCTTGAAATAGTTTCTCACCTTTAGGTCGATTGTAGGGTCAGCGGGACCGGGGTTTCCTACTCCGTCCCGGGGACTCTACGAAGAGTACATTGCTATGATACCCTTCGTAATGCAGTTGGAACTGCTCCGACGCTCATACCATCTTTCTAAGCCAGTTTTCGGATCGAAAAGACCACTGATGGTGCACCGTTTGTGCACAATCCAGTTTTCTTTGCTCGGAAAAACAGACTCACGCATTTTTAAACCTCCGCAAAGCGAAAAAATTGAAGAAAACAATATCGACAACATCTAGCTTAATTTGGACTGCAGGACTAAGCTTTCAAAAAGTTGGTTGAATGCCCGCACGCACCTGACTGAGTTCGACAGTTAATTGCAGAGTGCATGTATAATTATCAGAACAGTCCAACATCAGCAAAATCCGTCCTGGAATGGTGAAAGAAGGTACAAAAGGTCAAATACCTGCCAAAAACAGCTAATCCACCGAACTGTCCAGAATCCTTCACCAATTGAGAAGTACTGGGCTCTGAGCTAAGTGGAAACTGCTATGAAACCAAGGATAAAGCAGGCCGGTACCTCACGCGATTTTGAGAGACAGTAATGGTGAATCGTCAGGCGCGGGCGTATCTACGGGGATACCGTGATGGAACCTGATGTGCGGTTGTACCACAGAAAGCTCCGGCAATTTTACACAAAGATAGATCAACATCTTAATCAACTGTTGCTTATGTAGATGTGGCTCTCATTATTGTGACATAAACAATCGGTTTTGTTGAACCATGTGCAATCGGTTTTTGCTTAGCTATTATCTTGGTGTCCGTCAGTTTAACGTAGACAGGCTTTAACACTTCCCCCATGCAAAATGGCATATTCTGGCTTTTGTTTAAATTCGTGTCCGGGCATTAAACGTAGTCTCAACTTCTTTTACGCCATTGATTATTGCTATCGTGTATTATTATTTTCTACAATAAATTCCGGAATGGTTTCTTTTTACTTTAGAGATGAAAATAACCAATTTACCGTAATATTGATGACTTTTGCGAAATTAACTTCTACCATACAAAAATCCTTGATCAATTCTCTTTAAAAACAAAACAAAACAAATACCCATCTCCACTGTTCGAAACACTATTGAAGCAAGATTGCAGCGCCTTGTAACGTACTACACCTCCCATAACTTGCCCGTGAAAAACATAACGAGCTGCTGAACAATGAAGAAGAGACAAAGCGAAAATAGATTTTGTTTCTGCTCCTCCCAACTTTTCCCATTAAAAATTGTCTCATCATCTAGAAAGCGATCTCAGCGCAAAAGTTAGAAAAGATAATAAACACCAGTGACACAAGATTACAAAGAACCTGCTTTACGGGAAACTCTCAGATACATTTCAGACACTGATTGAACGCTGCAGGTCTCACCGCGTATGCTTTGTCTCGTTGGGGCAAGGGAATTTGCTGTTTCCAGCTGCATAAATTATTGCCGAAAAAACAAAAATTCGCTCAGAAAACATCATTGCTAATCTTCTTGCCAATGTATCCACTATTTAGGCGGAGCGGGACAATCCACACCGGCATGGATGCATCTTCTCGCAAAAATAAATGTACTGGCTGGGAAGAATGAATAAACTGCCGCCGGAAAACCCCTCGGAACTTCGTTTCGGCCGTTCTGTGGTGTGCAAGCGCTCTTTCACTTTTATTTACGCTTTTATTCGCAAAAGCAACTCAGCACCGGCAACAACTGCCGTCAAGTTTCACCATAAGGGCAACAACGGCAGCAATATAACTCACAATCTAAAAATATGCAAAATTACTCTCAATTTTCGTCTGACTCACTTCCAACCTGGCGATAACAAAAAACCATTGTTTGTTGACTGGGAATTTCGTCTTTGGCTGCAGGAAAGCTGGCATCACGTTAAAGGGCAGGAACCATTGTCAATACCGGTCGGATGTGTCGTCGTTTTGGTGCGAAGTGCCGAATTGTACACCACGGTATACCGTGGCTTGGTCATTTCATTGTACCATTAAGCGAGTGGCCTACCTTGGAATAGCCCCGCAGTTGATCCGTCGTGCCAGCAGATCGGTTAGTTGCACGGTAGTGAGCATTGCTGAACACAAATAGGACATGCTGGCCGATAGTTTTTACGGGCCGGGATTCCTGCTGAGATATTGGACATTTTTCGAACGTTGCGTGTTACCAGTACCATCAATTAAATTTTATGACAGTAGCATGGACACCGATTTGTCAAAATGCTCATTCATTGTTTGAATGTGTCGTCGCCTGCTGGCATTAGCATTGACGTTTACGATGATATCGTGGATGGAGCGACGATAAGGAATACCTCGTCCCGTTCATGAAACACGGAACCAGATAACTACGCGGCGTTTCTTCACGCAATAAATCTCCACGAAGAGACTTCACGATCGCTCACCCGTCTGCCATCCTGGCGCAAACCGTTGGAAATAGGGGGATTTGGCATCTCATCTCATGAAGACGCAGGGAACTTCCACGCAGCCTCTCGTGCAGATATCAAAGTGACTGGTGGGAAATGAACAGGCTCGGAGAGACTAGTCAAACAGAGAATGCTCCTGTTTGGTGTAACAGAACCAAAAATTTATTTGAAAAAAAAGGTCGTTGGAAGCATCTTGTCTAAGTTAGTTGCTAGGCGATGCTCCATTTCTCTTCAAATGTGCTTGGGATTTTAGCATGAGCTATAGTCCCTAGTCCAGTATGGCTTTTTGGTTACAGCGCTGTTTATCGCTCACTACGAAAAGAATGTCCGGAAATAAAAGAACTGGGTGGTAAGAGAAAATTTTCAATCACATTTATTTGATTGCAGCAAACAACGATTTACCGAAAAGATTTCGTCAACATTGAAGACCTAATTTCACGCCACATTATTACTTCTAAACTGTCCCGGTAGTTTTGTTACGGTAACGTAGTTTGCTACATGTTCGTAAACAGCACTGACATAGCGTTTCAAAATAATTACGGAATAAAACAAACAATGTTAAGTTGCTTTCGCGCTTTGCATTTTCTTCAGGTGAGCCCTGAAAACCTTCAAACAGGCTTATCTCCGTAAAAAAGCGTCTAATCGCTTAAATGAGGGTTGGAAAATCATCGATTTTCGGTGCCCCGGTTTTGGTTCAGGTTACGAGTCCCCCCTTGGGGCAATACAGCGCCAATTTTTTGAAGATCCATTTGTAGACGCATCGCTTGCACTCAGAAACTCTCTAAGCAGAGTGTTACATTGACTTAGATCCATGCCGTCAACAAATTATTGGTTTATTCTTACGAAAGGCCTACGAAGGGCTTAGGCGCCACTCCGAGAGGAGGTCGTTTGAGGATGGTTTGACTCAGGGATGCCCGTAATCTGAAACTCTGATTCCCGAGCTAGTTTATGCTACAACCTATTCTCTGCCATGCACTGAAATTCAACCAATTCATGACTTCCGTCAAATACGACGAAATTTAAAAATCAATCACCTAGGCTTGCATTACTCCCAGTGATCGTAAAATCAAAGCAAACGTCTCATGGTTAAGATTACTTTGTCAGCAATTAACTTCCAGCTAATTTCAACTTAAATATAAACCCTAGAAAATGAGCTGTTTAGTGAGTATATGTAACTAGAAATGAGAAGAAAACCACGACACTAAAGGAGTCCTTACGCATATCTGGTTTTAAGATAAGCATAAAGCTAGTTGGAACAAATGGGAAAATATTAATTTTTTCTTCTCATTTCTAGTTAATTTAAAGGAGTTCTCTTAAAGGAGATCTATTTGTCTCGAGCTCGGCATTTTCTTGTGTGAATAAATTTTAGAAAAAGACATTATCCCAGGGTAACGTTACTTACTTTTCGTTCGCCAGTCTGACGTGCATACATGTCACATCACAACATTACAAAGGTTTTGTTTATAATTGCGTAGTTATTGCAATCTACGAATTCGATTTATAATTATCTTCGTCTGATGAAACCCGCCACTGAACTTTAAATTAGGTTTAAACTAATAAATTTTTAACGAATTACAAATTCAATAGCTTTTACTTATTTTAATCCGCTTTTGCCACTCACATTTTCAAGAAGATTTCTACTAGAACTAGAACTCACTTTCAAGAATTTTAAACATTTTCGAAACGTGACATAGCAATTTGAAATATCCAACTAAAAGTAGAGCAAGCGTCAGT
>JASCZW010007651.1:0-62029 GCA_034211315.2 Aedes japonicus
ATAGATGATAAACTAATCAATCTGATGGATTTTGCTGACATTTTATCCTTTTGATTAGCCTTTGTCAAGTGTCAAGTGTCGGCGCGAACAGCTTTTTACAACATTTCTTGCATTTCAGGATCAACCGAATGAAGATCATATATTATAGATTCGAATGCTTGGAGTATTTTTCATTTACTTAAATATATGCACTATTGTATAAAAAATTGATGGGAATGTGAGGGACCATCGGGGCACCCGATTTAAGCACACTGGATGGGGAGAGTGAGAATACCAACTCCCCATTGCTAACAGTTTGTGGATAGAGGGTGGACTCTTCTTCTTGCCTATTGGGGCATGCTCATGATAGATAGCTCGCTCTTATGGCCAATTGTTCAATCTTTTTGTTGGAGATTCTTTATATTCTTGTGGAAACCTAACGGACATGGTAAATATCGGGTGAAAGCGAGAAATACTCATGATGGAGCGTCAACTTTGAAGCCAGCTGTAGTCCAAACCACTTAATGAAAACAGTTCAAATGTTGTTCACATCAGTCGCTGTATTGTTTTACGCCATGGAGAAATTTTTAATATCCTACCTAAATTTTTCACAGAAATAGGGATTTTTGAAATTGTTATGTCAAAATTGACATTTTTCACATATGTTATGATAACTTCAAATTGATAAACTTCATCAACATAAAATTTTGGTCACATAAGGTGTATACATTAGTTATAGTGTTGCCAAAATTTCAGCCAAATATGTTGGTAATTGACAAAGTTACAGAAGGTTGAACAACGCGTATTTTGGAAGCAAAATTTTGCTCGGCTTTTTTTTTGCTACTGAGTGTAATTTCGTGGAGTTTTTGATGAAACCACCTTCTGAGAAGCATCGGGAGTGCTGAGTAGGCTTTGCTCGGAAGTGATTGCTTTTTGATTTATCTGTCATGTTTTGCTTGGAGTTGCAATATTTGGTTATAATTTTCGTTGAATACTGTTGCTTTTCTCAAACTAGACGACACTCAAATTTTCGACGACAGGCCACCAGCACTGATGCTGCTTGGTCAACTCTGTCGGGTGCTGTTGGATGGTATAGAAAATGAATTCAACGGGGTTATCTCTAGTCAAGCAGTGGTGAGTGAACTGGTTCTGTTACTAAATTGTAAGTTACCCTGAGTGTCCGGAACTGGAAGGCTTACTGAAGAGCCATGATGAAACATGATAAAACTGTTCGACAAGGGACTTCGAACTCAGTCCAATGGCTCTACAAGGGGAAGTTTGGTTGAGCGAAGACCTCAATTGATCTGGGAAGCCTGACGGACGATGTGAGATCCGGGGAGCTCATTTCTTTTAATTCCTTTAATTTAATTTATTTTCAATTTAATGAGGATTGTGCCCATCATTTTCAAGGAGCTGATTGCTACATTGGCTGATTCTTTCTTAAGGGAAGCTCTAGCTCTAGTTTGCTTATCAAATCTTCCGGTCGAATGAAGTATCTAGAGGCGAATAGTGCAAGTTACATACATTCAGCGTATCGTTAACCAAAACGAACCCAGCTGCTAACCATTTCCCAACTGTCCAACATCCTTGTGAATTCTGGTGGAAGTGCAGAGGATTTCTCGCCTTTCTTCAAAGCGAGTGTCAATTCAACTCGTTCCTTCCCATTCCCTACTTGATCAGCATTCGAGCACGACCAGCTCCGGTGTTGCTTCATAATGGATCACCAATTTGTACACATTGAGGATGTTTGTTCTTTTAGTTCTTTGTGTAAATACAGCTTATCCGGCAATTGAAGAGCAACGTTTACATTACGACCGGAACCGTCAACCAGGAAATTTATCTGAGCGAGTGCCTACAAAAACGTCTACTACCTTTCCTGAAGCGACACAATTGTTCCGTTTTATTTTGGCCGGATTTGACATATTCGGCATAAAAGCCCTGGAGTGGTATACTGCCAACAACGTTCAAGTGGTGCCCAAGGGCAAGAACACTCCCAACACGCCGGAGCTCCGCCCAATCGAACAATATTGGGCCATCGTCAAGCGGAACCTTAAGACGACTCAAAAAGCTGTTGTGAGCGAGAAACAGTTCAAGGCAAACTGGCGTTCTGCGGCGAATAAAGTGGACAAGGAGACGGTACAAAATCTTATGGTAGGCGTTAAACGAAAGAGCCGGAAATTCGCATTCGGTAAAATAGAAGCTTAGCTGAATATTTCTCCTAAAAAGAGTTCGATTTATTAATAAAAACTTTGATCGACTCACACACATTACTGTTTGACCAAATTTTGATCGGAACAGCCTTTATATAATCAGAAAGAATCACAGTGATAACTTACTTCCGCTAATTGAAACGATCTTACCGTGCATTGGAACTTGGAAAAAAAGGTTAATTTTAACAGACGCGTAAAATGTTCCCAATAAACATTGTACTCGTAAGAAATGCAACACTTTCTTTTGCGTAACTATTGATTGCATGGGTAAAACTTTACTAAATTTTTGGTGAAACTAGTTTAGAGTTTACTTGTGCGAAATTGCGTTATAATGTGTCAAGTGGTTGTCGAGATGGCTTTCAAGCAAGAAGTGCTGCGGAAAAAAAGGACGCGGTCGTGGAAAATCCTGGCCAAACCCACAGATGGACCGCGAAACGGTTGGGAATCGACAATTCGACCGTGTCCCGCGTGGGAAAATCGTTCAAGGAGATCCAGATGATCCAACGGCGAGCTGGCAGTGGAAGAAAAGCGAGGACCGATTCGGTTCGAGTCGTGGCCAAGAAGGTAAATTCTTACGTCTGGTTCGTCCAGCAGACAATGAAGCGGTTTGGACTTTTTGTCTTCAATGCCCGCCTGGATGTTCCGGAGAAGTTACGGAAGAAGAAGGTCGACTAATTTGCCAAGAAGCACTTGGTGTGGCAGGCAATCGCTGGGTGCGTCAAATTCAGCAAGCCATACATAATGACCGGAACCCTCAACGGCCAAATATATAAAGAAGAATGCCTCCAGAAGCGACTGCTTCCCTTCCTCCTGTCCAGCGAAGATGACACTCTGTTTTGGCCGGATCTGGCATCGTGCCATTACGCGAAACCGGTGATGGAGTGGTACGAAGCCGACTATGTTCGCCAAACTCGCCAGAACTTCGCCCAATATAAAAATTCAGGGCGATTATGAAGGGTAAGCTCAGGAAAATAGGGAAGGTCTTGAAAATCGACAAGGATTTGAAGAAACACATTTAAAATGAAACATTGAACTTTCTACGTTATCTAATGCACATAAAGGGAATGCTAGATATGACAGAAAATAGTAAAATGTTTCATATAAATTGAGGCCGGATAACGCCTGAATCTAGCCTGTTGTATGAACGATTGTAAACATTGTTGTATGGCGCATGAAATATTGCAAACAATTTCGTGGTTTATGCCTCATTTCGCTTAGAATTGAACGAGGGCAAAATTTAAGCGAGTTAGAAAGATGGCGGAAGTTTTGCACAGGTTTGATGGGTAGCGATAAGTGTGAAATTAAGCCAGATATAACCTTAATCAGAACAATAATTCTGATTCACAGGCTCACATGAACGCATTCCCCGTAATTTCCCAGGATGTTTTCAAGAACTGACGGTGTTGATGTTAGGGTAGATTAGATGACGCATATTCAGATTCAAAGGTTGCTTCGATTCTTCAGCAACATCAAAATGCTCCTCAGTAAAAGCCTCCCGGTCCGAGCAGAAAGTGAGCCCAACTCCTCGGCAAATTACTTCATAATTCCACATCCCAAACCATCATTCGCCAAGGTCCTAATCCTCCCCCCGGTTTCTTCCTTCTCGCATCGGTTATGCAACCACTCACACCGACCCAAACCGGGCAACTTTGTTTTCCAGGTTAATAACACTGAAACATGAGACGCTTGTGCATATTTTCCTAAAAAGAAACCCCAGCTCCTTTGAGGCTCGAGCTTTACGCAAAAACAAATCCTTTTGTGTGCGGGGAGCGATTTAAAGGAAAGAAAACAACGACGACCAAGGGCCAAGAAGCCGGAAATACGCCGAAATCCGAAAGCATTTGGGGTCAAATTCAACGAGGAGGAGGAGGTGCGGAGGTACATCAACCCATTCGAAAACCCGAAAATTAGGTATTTTGATTGTGTTTTCTTTTTTCACCACCATCCCTCATATCCTGCGCACATGATGCTCTGTGCTCGCCTCGTCTCCATCCTCGGGTAAACCGAAACGAAAAAAAGCAAAAACAAAACAAAAAAAAGTAATGAAGAAGTGGAGAAAAATTTGGGTAAATAACTCCGCCACCGCCTGCTAAGATCATCCTCTTAAAAAATGCTTATGGGCTTTCGCAGAGTTTCGGATTCTTTTCTTCCATTGCCCCCATTAGGCCGGCTTGCTCTATGCTCAAGAAAGCAGCAAATGAAAGGATCGGAATGGAATTGGGATGAGTCGGTCAGTTCGATTGGAAGAACTGAGAATTTGAAGTACTAGATCTCAATATAATTTCAGGAAAGCAATTAGGATAGTTACCTGGCACCGTTCTGTGTCTTGGGCGCGTCCAGCGGTGGATCGAATATCTGCTCTCTATCCTCTTTTGACAGCTCGAGGTCGGCGAACTGGTCCAGGTTGGAGGCCATCGTCGGGCTGTCGGCGAGATGCTCGTGGTCCGAAATTTTGACTATTTTTGCTGCGAACTGGGGTATCGACGAGACGAAGGGGGGGCGCGCGCTGGTCGCCGGGGCAATTCCTTTGTTTGTGTGTGTGTGCGCGTGTTGTTTTGGTTGGTGTGTTTTGAAGCACTAGGGGGAAGCGGAAACGCGGTCGCGCACTTGCCTTCGATTTCCGTTTAGTCAAACTTGATTCTTTTTTTTCTTAAATTTTTCGCGATGCCGAATTCAATACTTTTCGCTTAAACTTTCATTAACAACAATACACATAACAATGACTTCTTCGCTCGCTTTCGACGCAGGTAGGGCCAACTATCAGGAAACGGTGATTTCGATTGGATTGGCGATCGGTTGAATGCTCATCACTCACTTTTTGTTTTTTTTTTTTTTACTTTTTGCTTTTGTTGTAATACTTGGACGATTTTCTCTTGCTCTTATACTCTTCTACAAACTAATTAAAGAATAAATACTTTTCTGTAAAACACTTTGTTTCAAGCAAATTACGTGTGAAACTTAACTGGGAGCTTAGGACTACTAACTCTACGTTTTTTTTTATAAAAAAATGGGCGCTGGTGCTACAAACTACTTCTTTGATTATGAAGCTTTGCTCTCGATTTCCGTTTGGCCGAATCCCTTGGATTGAGCTGTAACTTATCAAAATGTTCCACTTGCACTGGAGACGAAAAAAAGTAGGCCGCTCCGAACGGTTCACACTGTCAAAGTTCGATTTGGCTTGCTTTGATTTCGACCGTAAAATGTTACCCGTATGACACGAAAGGAAAACAAATTTTCCACTCTTCGTTCTTTTTTTTTCGCTCTCGGTTTGCTTCTTCTTCGCCTAATGCCAGTAATAACAAACCAGTGTGCAGCACATGGGACACTTTTGTGAGATGCCGGATTCTCTTCTGTATGGCATGCACTATGAATAGAGATATGTGAAGATGCGTAGTTGTGTGTTCGTGTTCCTCAATGGGAAGGTGTGTTCATACTAGAGGAGCTTGGGACGTCCCGTCCGATTCGGGCAATTCGTGTTTGGGACGGTCTTTGGACGACTCTCACGTACACTCACGCCTAATTTCGCTTATTTTTTCTCGTCTTCTTCTTCGATTTCGAGGGTGAGGGAACTCACGACTCACTCACGCAACGGAGTAGGCCTTGGGATGTTTTCGACAGAACCCAGAAACAGCAGCAGAAGCAACCACGTCTACGCTCGAGGGTTTCCAGTGGCAACGGGACAGTCACGAATCACTTCCTTCGACGGAGTTATCTATCTTCTTCCACATAACCGGCACTCAACGCTTACTCTGATGGACTGAGGTGCCTACTCGGATCGTACAAACGAAGACTTCCCGCGAATTCCTGACACAAGGACTGTACTGTTTCACGGCGATATTCCGGGATGACGGGGATCAGTTTCTCGATTTCGGACTCGAAAGAGAGGATGTTGGACTTTTGAAAGTTACTAAACTAATCGAAACGAAAAAAAGTGTGGTGGTGTGTCAGTTGAGAAAGAGTTCTGCTGCAACCAACGCAGCGGCGGCACTTGCGTGTCTTTTGCTCGAGTTTCCTGTATCAACTAAATTACATCGTGCATAAAACTTATGCTCAGACCCGCCGTGGTGAACTACTATCTACCACGAGCGCGTGTTCTAACGAATGTGTGCTATAATCGTACACACCACCACCAATTCTCTCGCACATCAACTCACCATCCGTCTCTGTCGCTCTTGCCCAAAACTCTTCCCAACCGTAAATGGGAGCATCGAACCCAGGACGGCTGCTATGCTACACTCTTTCCGCTTCTTAACCACACACCAAGTATAAACATAGCCCCCTTTGATGGGATACACACAGCCAAACCCGTACGCACAAACACACACACCACCACCATCTCATCTCGCCTTTCGAGCATAAGCCGGATGAGGCATTCTCACTCTCCGTCCATCCATCTAACGCCATGTGTGTTGGGAATTGGGAGAGTGCTGTTTGCTTGCAACCAACCAGGCAAAAAGCATTAGAACATTCCTTCGCATACCATCAAACACGAAATAAGACCAACAAAAAAAGAAACTGCTCACTTACACACAACCGGCAGCATAGAGCCAAAAATTTTGACTAACGAAACTATGCTGCCGGTATCGGTCCGTTTCCCATCCACATTTTTTTCGGCCTTCCCCGTTCCCCCGTCCACCCGTCTCTCAATCCAACATAAAATCGCCCCTATCTAATTTTGTTTCGATCCTAACCTCAAACTCAAACACCAGTGCAGCACTCGGCCGCGCTCGGTTGCTTCGATGCTTGACCGAGAAAGCAAAAAAGAAAAAAATCAAAATCCCAAAAAGTTCGTCGCCTACTGCTTCTTCTGCCGATCGTGATTCTCTCTTCAATCATCATCATCATCACAACACACCAATCCCCAGTTACCATTTCCCACTGATAATCGCGCGCTACCAACGAACGAGGGTGGCGGAGCTTACGATTACGAAGCTTGCGCGAGAGAAATTCGCGATCGGTACGATCGACTGCGACCCGAGTGCGGTGCGGCGCGGCGTGGTGAATTCGCTCGCGGATCGTCTCAGAATAGAATGACTCGAGATCGGTGTGTGCGGGCGGGCGGGCGCGCGTCCGCGCCTGCGTACTCAAGATGAACGATCGGCCTCCACCTAGACCACTCTACGCGACCACGACGCGACGACTACCTACCTATCGAAAGAACCTAGTAAAGTCGTCGGCGCGGTGCAGAAAAGAAGAAAACAGAATGCAAATGGCGGAATTGGCACTTTGCGCGAATAGAACGCGGTCGTCACGGCGACATTGACGACGACGACGACGACGACGACGACGGCGATGACGAAGAAGACGGGTGTGTGGAGGTGGGGCTACTAGATCGAGATGAGGGTTATTGCGACTGACGGGCTGCGATGCAGATTTTCGCTGGATGATGGCGTAGTGGCGAATTTGGGGGTGATGTTTTTGATTTCAAACGTTTCGGGAATTCATTTTTTTGGCGAACGGGCTTGTTATCAGTTATTAATTGTTATTTCATGTCAATGCTAGGATTCTTAACTCAGTCAAATCTGTTAAACGTGTGTGAACTAATCACACACAATTTAAATGACTAAGTTTGGTAATGAATAACCGAAATTACAATACCGGAGTGGCTCAGTGTATTCGATGATCGAACTTAGACTCAGTGAAAGGGATAGTCTCAGTATTTTTGAAATTTAAAATTGATTTTAGGTAAATAATTAAACAAAGCTCAGTCCATAAGATTTATTTTTCCTACAAATCTACCTAGTTTTATGACACGCATCAATGTGGACAACTTTTCATCCGTTAAACTCGTGGGAAATTTGGAATTCCGTTAGCTGGAATGAATTATCGTAGAAAATATTGTTCGAATTCATGACCTCCAATAATTTAGTTTTAGCAGATTCTTGAGATTTCAGGCACCCCAGTGGGTCTGGATTGAATCTCAGTAGAGATCTGTTGATCCTGGCTCATATGTTGATGCAGCCAAAGGTTGGAAACCTCCTAAATACAGGCACAAAAATTGTTAGATCTTATTATAACTACCGTTAAATTAATCTTTATGTGGACAGTATTCACAAAACGCGACGTCACAAGTAACTGTTCAATCTCATTTGGTTCATATGAAACCATTAATGGTCTTAAGCAAAGCAAACATTTTCTTCGGTTATTTTGGCGAAGAATTAGGAGCCCGAAGAACTAGGAGGATGAGTTGGTTTTATACAAAGGTCTTGTAAAATGATCTCGTCCACTGTACAGCGTATCATCTGAAACCGCCACACTGGCCGTACAACTCATTGAAAATTTTAGATCTCTTTATGTGAAAGAATCAGTTCAATTCAATCTTCGCCACAACGAAATGGTTGATGGTAACTGGTTCTTGGGCATAACAGTTGTACGTGGCATGATGATGGGTAACTATGGTGTTTTATATCACTCTCCCAATTCTAGTGACCAGCGTTTTACTGAAATTTTAGAGAACTGCCTTGAGGTATTTCTTGATTCGAGTAAATTAAATATAATTGCTGGTGATTTCAATATAAATTGGCGTGATAATAATAATTCGAATCATTTGAAGCATTTAGCTAACTTTTTCAATTTAAGACAAATGGTAGATGAATATACGCGACTTTCCAGGCACAGTAGAACTTTGATTGATCATGTTTATTCTAACTTTGATTCTGTTTGTTCAGTTGTCGATACTGATTTGAAAATAACCGATCATGAGACAGTAGGTATTAACGTAATTGAGAATAACTTGAATAATAGCGATGATTTTGTGACATTGAAGTGCTGGAGGAAATATTCAAAACAGGCTGTTTCTAACCTTGTTCAGAGAAGCGTGGATTTTCCAATCGCGAGCGGTAGTTTAGATGAGTCTGCAGCTGTTCTTACTAATACCATGAAAACGTGTACAAATAAGCTAGTTGAACAAAAATTTGTTTCTTTAAAGAACTCGAACAGCTGGTACAATTTGGATCTTTTACGTCTTAAAGGTAAGAGGGATAAATTGCACAAAAAGTTTTGTAGATCTAATAGTGATAATCATTGGAATAAGTACACAATCGCGCGGAGTAAATATTCACAATCCATCAAAAAAGCTCGTTGTGAATATATACAGAGGAAAATTGATCAACATCAAAACAACAGCAGAGAGTTATGGAAAATTTTGAAATCATTATTGAAACCTAGCAATTGCAGACCGCGATCCATAACTTTTGACGGCACAATAGAACAGTCTGAACTAGCAATTGCATCTAAGTTTAATGATTATTTCGTCAATAGCGTTTCATTGATCAACCAATCAATTGAATTGGTCGATGAACCTGATGAATTAAACCAGACAGTTAACATTAATTGCAGATTTGGAAGTTTTCACCCGATCACAATAGATGAGCTTAGAAATATTTGCTTTTCCTTAGGAAAAACGGCTGGAGTAGATAATGCCAATGCTAGAGTTATTCAAGATTGCTTTCATATCATTGGTCACACTTTACTGGACCTTATTAATGAATCATTGCAAACTGGGCACGTGCCTGAAGTGTGGAAAGAATCGTTGGTTGTTCCGATTCAAAAGGTTGCTGGGACGATTAAAGCCGAAGAGTTTCGTCCTATCAACATGCTGCACACATTAGAGAAAATTTTAGAACTTTTTTGGAATTTCTAGTACTGCATACAGATGGTTTGAACGCTATTTGTCTGACAGAACTCAAAGGACTGTTTTTAATGATTCTGTTTGCAGTCCCGTGGGGAATAACCTTGGTGTGCCCCAGGGAAGTGTATTAGGGCCCCTTCTGTTTATTATGTATATTAACGACATGCGACGTGTTTTACGATTTTGTGACATTAATCTGTTTGCAGATGACACTGTGTTGTTCATTGCAGCTAAAGATTTAAATGAAGCCGTTACCCATTTGAACGAAGATTTGCGTTTTCTAAGTAGATGGTTGAAATGTTAGCAATTGAAATTGAATATAAGTAAAACTAAGTTCATGTTGATTTCACAGAATCGAGTAAATGAGAATGTCTCAGTTACGATTGATGGTGAGACAATTGATCACGTTCGGGAGATTAAATGCTCAAATTGACAATGTCATCAAGAAAGTTGCCAAGAAGTATGGAATTCTATGCCGATTAAAAAACGATTTTACTACTTGCAGTAAAATACAGCTATACAAATCAATTATCTCCCCTCATTTAGAGTTTTGCCCTTCCATTTTATTCTTGGCCAACCAGACACTAATATTGAGGTTACAGCGTTTGCAGAATAAAATAATGCGCTTGATTTTAAGATGTAACAGATTCACTTCCTCGACTTTAATGTTAGACGCTTTACAGTGGCTATCAGTGAAGCAAAGAATTGTGTATTTAACTATGGTGTTCATTTTTAAAGCAGTTAATGGTTTGCTTCCTCGATATTTGTGTAATCGAATTGAAAGAGGAAGTGATTTTCATAGATATAATACTAGAAACGCGGATGAAATAAGAACACCGAATGGCTTGACATGTGCTTCACAAAACTCATTATATTTTAAAGGAATAAATGTTTTCAATTCGATGCAAAGACACATTAAACGTGCACCAACACTTTCACAATTTAAAAGATACGTTCACACGTTAAAACTGTATTTTGAGCAGCAAGCGTAAAATATTGTTTTTCAAATATATATGAAGATTGTACCTGACGATGTTTTATTATTATAAAACGGATTATTTTGTGTAAACCATTTCTTGTACATTTATGTTGCTTTTTTGTAAAAATGAAGAATGTATCTGACGAAGTTCTTTACAAACGGATTATTATGAGTTGGCAATTTTATTTTTTAAATTTTATTTTTCTCATTTACAATACTACAATACTCACTATTTTGTTCGTCACAATGATGATGATGGAAATTTGTATAGTGTTGTGTTAGTTTATAAAAAAAAAATAAAGAGAGTTGTCTAAAATTGGTTGAGCCTCGCGCGCAGTATACAGATATGATGGACTTCTTTTTAAATTCGTTAAAAAATAATTGGTCTTTGATGCTTTAGATGGTACTATGAAATAGTAGCGAGTTGTCTGGCTGAATGTCGGGGAATTCTCCGTCAATTCTTTTGTGGTTGAAAGTAAAAGTTTGACTAAGGCCGGTCGAGGATTTTTTCGGTTTGGAAATGTTCTCGATCTTCCTGATTGGGGATATCCTTGGTCAGCCCAAAACTAAGGTGGCGGTTCCATTAGTGTTGGAACTTCTGACTCTGTAGCGGGCAGGATCGGATATTGGCTTATCTTTTGATAATGATTGCAACAGAATTTCCTGATCGCTGGGAATACTTGCGAACTTTTGTAGTTAACCTCAAAGATTTTCACGACTATGTCGCTGTGAAGCAAATGGATACTTTTGAAGAAATTTATGTCTGTAGATGAAATCAGTTCGTTTGTTTTGCATACTGGTTTGAATTGTTACCAAATTAATTATCTTAGAGATAAAATCGTCTAGCTCAAACCTTTGTAGGGGTAAGGGCGGGACCATCATCATCATCATCATCATCTTTTATGTTTATGAAATCGAAGGAAGAACTAACGAATCTAGGGTAAATGCTCCTATAGTTGAAGTAGTACCAACAGTTGCGCTATCGCAAATAAATTATTTATTTGATTGACTAGAATGAGTTTTCACTTACTATATATTGAATGATATGTTAATCAAAAACTATACTTTAGAACCGTAGTCAAAATTACAGTACTCATTAATGTAAAATTTATATTCTGCCTCGACGTTTCTAACCGATAATTACAAAACCATTAAAGATTCCTTTAATTACTTTTTTCATACGCACCAGCGGCTATGAGTAAAACTATTTAGAACATAAAATTCACTGATTATTGATGATAGTATTAATGAATATATGCCTCCACTATTGGAACACAAAACGCACTACGATCCTGTAGTTGCGGTATTTCTTATTCCATATTGGCTGCACTGAATTGTCGCAGTGTCAAACTTGCTCGTCACTTCTTCAGCATTTGTTTACCACTGTACGGTTTGCATTCTTATTGTTCGCCCTGTTTTGGCATGAGAAACTTATGAGAGAATGTGAGTCAACTGATAATATAGTTAAATTTGTGCCTAGTGAAACATAAACATATCTATTTCAGGATGGAATCTGATAAGAAACGCGAACAGAAAAAGAAAACCACTATCCGGAAGCGTCGGAAATATAACGAGAACTCGGTGCGGCAATGTATTGCCAACATCCAAAATGGGAAACAATCTGTATACGGCGCTGTGAACACTTACGGCATTCCTGAATCCACTATCCGATTCCGTCTCAGCGATAAATGGAGCAAGAAGACACGAAAAGGCCCTCAAACAGTGATGTCCGAAGAGGAGGAGGCAAAACTTGTGAACTGGATAAAAGACATGCAACGCAAAGGTTTTCCATGAAGGAAACTCCCAAGTCAAAAATCAAATCATTCTTTGATAAAACTTTGCGACCGAATCCTTTTCGAAAGTTTTGTTGTACAGATCCGGTAAGTTTTGTTGTACTTATGTATCTGGTAAGTTATAATTAACAAATGATTAATTTCAACTGGTTCAGTGCCACCCAGTATCATCCTGCCAATGCAAAGAATACGTGCAGACTTGTTGCGGACATTTCCAGCGGACTGGGGAATTGGAAAAAGCGCTAAAGGATGGATGGATGCCTTCAATTTCGAATTGTACGTTCGGAAGGTTTTCTATCCATTTCTTTTGAAGAAAGGAGTCACCTTTCCGATGATTTATTTTGTCGATGGGCATTCGTCACACATGTAGCTGATGTGTGCGTGTAGTTAGGAATAATACATCTAGTATTGTACCCCAATACCACCAGAATCACACAGCCTGCCGAGGTGGCCATTTTTAAACCTTGAAAAAACGCCTGGTAGGCAGCAGTTTCTGAGTGGCGCGACAAGAATAACGGAGAAATTCTCACTTTAAATCACTTCGGTATGGTGTTGCAGGATGCTATGAAACTGGTAAATGTTGAGTTGAATGAGGTTTGCACCCATTCAACCCCGACAGCATTGACTATAGCAAGTGCATCGCAAAGTCGGCTGGATGTACCCCTCATCCAAATACACCTCAGAAGCTAAGTGCTCACAATACGTAGAACCACAAATTTATGAAACTAACAGGGCGCATTCTCCATGTATTCTGGACTCTGTCATCATCCCCTGCTAGACGATTGAGCATGCCTGGAAGGACACAGGAGAGAAACGCTTGGAAAAGATAACGAGCATCGAAAAATTGAGCGATGATGAAGTTGTAATCAGGAACATTTACGAAAAACTTATAAAGCCAGGATCTTTAATCAAATCAATTAATTTTTGAGCGAAGTATTCGGAGTACTTTCCCAAGCACTCTGATGTTCACCATTCAACTCTTAGCGAGGAGCAAACCAAGATATACCAGATAGGGATTGATTTAAGGTGCACCGGGACAAACTGAAACGATAGGGTATGAAAAATGGGTATGTTATTCGTAAGCGAAGCTGAATAATCCATGTAATAATTTTCAATTCAGAATCTCGCTCCAGGGCTCAATGGTAAGCACCGACAATCGCGTCAAATATTCACGTCGACTGACAGGCTAATATAGCCATTTCAACTTGCCCCGATGTACAGTATATTCAATGTAAGTTTATTTTGAATCTTGTGTTATTTATTCTACAGTTGATCTTCAAGCTACTGATCCAAGATTATTCGAGGTCCAATTAAACAGAACTTTCGAAGTTTTTGGCGGTCAAGAATCAACATCGAACATCAATCTCTGGGCTACACCTCTTGAATTATCCCTAGTAGCACATTTGTTAGAAATGAGTTGAGATTACTTATATGTGACTCATTTTAGTCATATTCAAGTCGCTGTAACTTGTTCAGACGGTTGTGTGCTGCTCGGGATTTGTCGATAGCACAGGTAGCACTGTGCACCCTTCAGACTTTACATCAGGTAAATTTGAAACAATAGAAATTATTTGATTTGCCTACATCATGAGCATACATTATCAGGTGAGACGATGGTTGAGAATTGTTCATTCGACCAGCGACAAGAAATGTATTTGCAAACGCTTGGTAAACTCTACTCTCAGAATACTTCAGGGACATCAAAGGAGTCACCGAACATAATCGGTACACGGAGGCCTGAACAAAGAGAAACCGTATTGATGGACATTACTAACGAACAAGCAAGAGTGATTAGGAAGATGAGCATATCAGGAGTTCTTAAATGTCCTGAAACTCCGAATATAAAACGTGACCATCGCAATTATAGGTGAAAATTGTACCCTGTGCTTACAGCTGGCGAACGATTGGACGAGATTCGGCAAATCGAGGAAGAGAAACAGAACATCATTCAACAGAGAAAGGAAAAGGCTGAGAAGCGTGCCGAAAGGAGAATGGAAAATGAAAAACCGAGGGCAGAAACCCGTGAGTTGATAAAGAAGAAGGCTGAGAAACGTGCAGAGGAGAAAATTGAAGCTGAGAAGTTAAAAACAGTAATGCGTGAACGAAGACTTAAGGAATCAGCCATCAGGAAGCAGGAGCGTGAGTATTTGCGAAAGGAGGAGCGAGCAAATGCTAATTAAAAAAAGTTAATTTGAACCTTACTAGTGTCTCAAAAACTTCAATGCTGTGAACTATAAATTGCGCAATATTTCACGAAATGATGCAATACACTTGAAAAAAATTAACAAAAACATTCCTGATATTTCCCACACTAATTTGTCCTAATCACCTTTCACTCAAATCAGCCATTCTTAAGCAAACGTTTATACCTAAATAATCGTACCTGGACTCAGATTGGAACATCAATAAATAACGTAACATATTTTGATTTTTTTTAACTTTGCCTTGTTTGTTATTTTACTGTACCTAATACACGGTGTCATGCAAGGGGTGAGTTGCTTAGAACAGTGCTCTAGGCACGCCATAGTAGAAAATCTTACACCATAAAAGAACATGTGTGGCACTCTGTGGCACACTTTTGACATTTGTACTCTTCGAAGATTTGGATGGATCTTAGCAGCCCTCGAAATTTGAAGTTGTAAGTTTTTGTTATGGTATTTTGATTTGATTGATTCGTCACGAAATAGACAAAATTGTTCGTAATAAATTGATTAAACGTGATTAAGCTATCTTGTTCGTTGAGCCGAGATACTGAGTGGAAGGATTTTATGAGGTAAGTGATTTAATTAATAAGCTGTGACACAACATCATTTAACTTTAATTAAAGTTACATTTTTGGAACAAATTGGAAGCAGAATATGGAGCTATCAATAGGGTTTTTTTTTCATTAGGGCGAATCTACAATTGAGAGATTCTCTCCGGGCTCGCTCTCTTTCATTCATTACAGCGCCATTATAAAACTTACGAGGCATTCTTTACCACAGATCGAAACACAACAGTGCTGGCTAGCATACTGTACAAATAGTAGAATGAAAACCGTAAAGGTGATTGGTTTATGAATGAAAGAGAGTGAGCCCGGAGAGAATCTCTCAATTGTAGATTCACCCTAATGAAAAAAAAAAACCCTAGAAATGTCCCTCTGGTGGTTGCATGATTGAATGGCAGATCTACTACATTGACTCGAAATGTCGTTGAAAAAAAAAACGCTACCACGAGGAGTTTTTATTGTTAATTTTTCTGACATGGGATTCGATCCTATATTTTTGGAAAGAGACTGAATCCGTGGTTGATTTCACTAGGCCATGGTGATTCGGGAGCAGATACTTGATTAACCTTTAAAGGTGCTTTTTATTTTGAAAACGCTATATCCCAATGATGCCTTAACCGTTCCAGCTGAAACTTTCACTAAAATCAAGGTGAACGGTAGTGCAAAATTCAAGATCCCCTCCAACCCATCCCTCCTTCTTATTGAGTATCTTTTCTATCGTTTACTGATCGTCAGATCGTCTTGAGATCGTTTGAAATTGACGATTTGATCTTAAGATTCGTAAATATTGCAGCACATTATTTGTTCTCTTTCGTATGACTTTGAAGGCTGAAATAATGACATTTCCAATCGGTCAACATCCGTCGTCGCTGGTTAAATTGAAAATATTTGTGATCAATAACAGTTTACATCACTTCATTTCATACTTCTATATTCCGTAAAAAGTGTGGAAAGTGAAGCCATATATAGCAAAAAATCTCTCCTAATACAGAAATATAACATTGACAAGTTTGGGATTCGAGCATTCGCGCTTGGCATGATAGGTTTGTAGTATCTTTGCAACGCCTACTCTGATTGTAGAGAAGTCAATACAATACTGGTGTATTCCAATCTTAAGGACTGTATTGTACGGTATGTATATACGACACCCCTAAAAACGAACATCTGTGGAAATACTTCATCAATGCGTGAAATATTTCACAGACTCATGAACGTTTGTCTGTTCATTGTGTAAAATCATTTATTTGTGACACTACAAGGTTTTAGATCGAAGATGGCGTCAAAAGAAGAACAAGTGAGAAACGCAATTTAATTGTGTGCGGTCGCAATGGAAATCCGGATCTGTCAGTAAGAAAACTTGCAAAAAAGCTTGGTTTTGCTGCAAGCACTGTCCATAACGTTCTTAAATCTTTCGATACACGTTTGACAACAGCCAGAAAGGCTAGGAGCGGAACAAACATGGATCTCAGGAACCAGAAGAAGGACGCAAAGGTGAAGCAAATATAGCCGAAGAGACCAGATCTTTCAGAAAAATAAAAATGTCCCAAACTTTCGTGCATAGTTCCAAGCACCGGCAAGGTATGAAGTCGTTCAAACTGTACCGAACCGTAATGATAAACAGAATGTGACGGCTAAAATCCGGGCTCGCAAGTTGTATAGCGAATATTTGTCGAAGTTTTCCGGCGTGATAATGGACGATGATACTTATGCGCTGGAAGACTTGAAGCAGCTTCCCGGAATGTCTTGTCATGCTGCCATGCAACGGAACGGCGTGGAGGGGCAATTCAGGATAAAGAAAAAGGCAAAGTTTTCCAAAAAATATTTGGTTTAGCAGGCAATATGTAGCTGTGGTCGAGTAAGCCAATGCTGCATCACTACCGGAACGGTAAACAAAGAAATTTACCGTAAAGAATGCATAAAGAAGGAATTGTTATCCAAAACGCCAAAGATGTTTTGGAATTATATAAAGCGAATGGAGTCGAAGCCACCTAAATGCCGGGAGTTGCGACCTATCGAGCGGTATTGGACACTCGTGAAGAGAGAACTCTCTCAATATGAACAACAAGCTACAACTATAGAACCATTTCGAAAATCTTAGACAAAAGCAGCTAAATCGGTTGCAGAGAAATTGGCTGGAGTAAACTCAAAAGTTCGTAGTTTCTTCATGCATCCTAATTATATAGAAGACGAGTTTGTGATCGTAGCAATCGACATGTTTTGGTTGATTGTTTTCTTAGCGGATGGGCAAAACGAAGGAGCAGCTTGGGGAAATTGACGTTTGCAGCAAATCATGAACAGGCTTATTTCATATACAATAGTGTTAGTTTATGTACGGATTACGGAGCTGAAGAAAACATTTTCATGATCGGAAAGCAATCCGCATGCTTTGATAAGTCTCTGCAATTGGGAACATTATTCCATGGCTATGAAACGAGTGTTTTGCACGATGGAAAGCATTCTGTTACTGAACCTTTCCAAAATGGCTGTCCGAATTTACTCGTACATAATTGCATAGCTTCCTCAGCAATAGTCCTTTGAAAAACAGCAAAATTAAACGAACTGCAGCCTCTCATAGAGCTGAGACATTTAAACATGTTACATCCGTCTGCGACTCAATGGCTTTCTTTAGAACAAATAGTTACGCGTGTTCTTGAAGCTGTAAGTCTTAAAAGTATATATTAGTTTTCGCGATGCATAAGTGGACGCCAAGCAGAATGAAATTATTAAAAAAAAGAGTTCAGGAGTGTCTCAGCGATCCATCAAATCTCCTGTACTTGCCTGCGATAAACCACATCTTTTCGATAATAAACCGGTTGAATCAACCGCAGACAGACGTTCGACTTCATCTCATTAAGCTGTGTAAAAACATGGCGTCCCTCGAGATATCAAGTAGCAATAAGCTAATAGATGGCGCCACAGATTTGTTTTGATTGGTAGGGGAAAAATGGGTTGCCAGTCAAACTGTTAGTTTTAATGTAGCAATTAGTTCACAAGGCGGCGCTACTGTGCAAGATGAAATTTTACACAACAAATTTGAATTCTTTTGTTCGAGCTTGAACGTCTGTCTGCGAATCAACTTTTTCAATCTGAAATGCCAATGGGTCAGACAAATACAGACATTTCCATGAGATTGATACATACTTTTGAAAATAGTATCTGGCATCCCTGCATCCAGGCTATGAACTGGTCAGCTCGTAAAATCTGTATCCACATTAATCCGGACATCTTCAAATCATTGTAACTTTTGAATTATTGCACGTAGGAATGAAACATTTCACTGTGGTATAGTTGAGAGTCTATGATGAAAAAGACTATGATTGATGTTAACATTTCATGTTTAGTATTCAAGATGGCGACGAAAGAAAAACAAGTGCGCGAGCGAATTTTGTACGGGCGAACGGCAAATCCTGACTTGTCAATACGGGACCTTGCAAAAACATTGGATTTGCCTAAATCCACTGTTCACGATGTGCTCAAATCATTTTCGGAACGTTTGACGGTGGAGAGGAAACCGAGAAGTGACAAAAACATCGGACGCGCTGATCCTGTCATGGACCGAAAGGTGAAAAGGATATTAACGAAAACCAAAATATCTCCATTCAAACGGCTCGTAAAATAGGGATGTCGCCTGGTTTTGTCCAAAAATCAAAACAATGTTTGGGACTTAAGTCGTATAAAGTAAAAAAAGTTCCAAATCGCAACGACAAACAGAACTTGGCAGCAAAATCACGGGCTCGACGTTTGTACTGCGAATATTTGACGAAGTTTTCATGCGTTGTTATGGACGATGAAACTTATGTCCTGGAGGATTTCAAGCAGCTTCCAGGGCAGGCTTTTTATTCTGCTTTCTAATGCTACAGCCGAGCATTTCAGAACGAAGAAGGCATCGAAATTTTCCAAAAAAATACCTTGTGTGGCAAGCAATTTGCACGTGTGGCAAAAAGAGTAAATCTTTCGTCACTACAGGCACAATCAACAAGGAGATCTATCAGAAAGAGTGTCTGCAGAAGCGATTGCTACCTTTCGTCAAAAGTCACAAAGAAAAACCTTTGTTCTGGCCCGATTTGGCATCATGCCACTATGCTAAAACTGTGATAAAGTGGTACCAAGCAAATCAATTGAACATTGTACCAAAAACCTCAAACCCGCCAAATTGCCCAGAGCTACGACCAACCGAGAGATATTGGGCTCTGATGAAGCGGAAGCTTTCTGGAAAGAAGTAAGAAATCAAAGACATCCAAACACTTCCAGCAAATTTGGACAAAGACGGCTTCTACGATTTCTGAAGAGTCTGTACAAACCCTAATGGACGGAGTTAAGCGTAAAGTTCGAAAGTTTTATGCAAATACCGAATAACTATGTTTTGTCTTCACGAATTGTTAAAACGGAAATATAATGCGAAATTTATGTTTTATTCATGTTCTGAGGTGTCCGGATTGTTGCTGATACAGACCTTAGTCGAAATTTGTGGTCAACTCGAAGTCCGAACCTGAATCCTATTGACGATCTCTGGAGGATCCTGGCCAGACAAGTTTACATTGGTGGACGGCAGTTTGAAACAATTCGTGAGCTACAAACATGCGTAAGACACGAGTGGCGGAAAATTCCATCGGAAATGTTGGAAAATCTCATTGATTTGAATCCAAAACGATTTATGGAACAATCTATATAAATAAAAATGAGTTGAGGTTTCCTTTGTCACGATTTAACTAGCGAGCGGAAGGACCGATTGGCGTGAAATTTTGTATGCAGGGATTTTTGGGGCCGCAGAGGATTCTTATGATGGTTTGAGACTCCCATACAAATGAAACACAAATTTCTACACAACTCGAGAACTAATCAAGCAAAAGAAACCAAATTTAGCATGTGTGAGTTTTTGAAGGCAAAAATGGTTTCTATGGTAGCTTGAGAACCCTCCCCGTCATAAAAGGGGGTTTGAGACCCCTTTCCATCCTAAAGGGAGGGGAGGGCTCCGATACAAATGAAATACACTATTCTGCATTATTCGAGAACTAATCAAACAAATGGAACCAAATTTAGTATGTGGTGGTTTTTAAGACAAAAAATTGTTCTATGTTGATTTGAGACCCCTCCCCTTTCTGAAAAGGGGGGAACCTATTCAAATGAAACGCAAATCCTTGCATAACTCAAGAACTAATGAGAGAAATGGAACCGAATTTCGCATGTGGAAGTTTTGGAAGGAGGGAAATGTTTCTATGGTGATTTCCGTCATATGAGGAGGAAGAGGGGGGGGGGGGAGGAAGGTGCTCTCAAACAAATTGAACCCAAATTTCTGCATAACTCGGAAACTAATCAAGCAAATGGAACCGAATTTGGAATGGACGAGTTTTTTAAGGCATGAAATGTTTTTATGGTGGTTCAAAGCCCCTCCTCCCTCTAAAACGGGGGGCTCCCATACAAATGAAATACAAATTTATGCATAACTTGATAACTAATCCAGCAAATGGAACCAAATTTGTTATATGGAGGTTTCTGAAGGAGAAAAATGTTTCTATGATGATTTGAGACCCCTCCGCCTTCTAAAAGTGGAGGGAGGGATCTCCCTTATAAATGAAACACACATTTATGCATAACTCGAGAACTAATCCAGCAAATGGAACCAAATTTGGCATATGGAGGTTTTTTAAGGAGAGATATGTTTTTATGGTCATTGAGACTCTTCCGCCTTCTGAAGGGGGGGGGGGGGGGGGCTCTCAAACAAATGAAACACAAATTTCTGCATAACTCGAGAACTAATAAAGCAAATGGAATCAAATTTGGCATGTGGATTGTTTTGAAGGTCAGACATATTTCTATGGTGGTTTGAGACCCCTTTGCCCTCTGAGAAGGGGAAGGGGGCTCTCATACAAATGAAACGCAATTTTCTTTATAACTCGAGAACTATTCAAGTAAATCTGATGATGGCGCGACTTATTAATTGTCAACCGGGAACGGCTTCAGGTGAATAATAGATGGGGACTAGCAAAAAGCTGAGCTCGGGCTGGCGGATCGACACATGTTCGAACCAAGCTAAAAGCAACACATTTGACACAAATTATTATCAACTACATATTAATATGATTACTAGCGGGTGAGGATTACCACAACGTTGATACAGTAATCATTCACGACAAAACTTTCTTGTTTTGATTATGCTATTTCACTGTCAAAACCAAGCTTTACAAAAGGTAGGAATGTTGAACAGCACAATATGAATCCAGTGAATAAGAGATGCTCATTATTGCTCAGAGTTACTCAGGACTGCTCAGTGTCTTGCCGCTAGGCCTGCTACATCAAAGCTTAAATTAGAAAATAAGATGCATTGGTTCTTTATTGATTGAGGTTTGTGCCGATTTGTGAGATTCCCGATTGAATAAATATGTAGCCGTTGTTGGAGTTCTCCACGTTTTGCGCTGAAAACCATCGCAAAATTAAAGATTACACAATTGAGTTGAAATTACGATTTGACTAAAGAATATTAAAATTTTCGATCCTATTTCTTCGATTTGAGACATATGTTGCTTGAAGTAGTTAAATCATATCCATTCAAACAAAGAACTTTTTGCTTGTTTTCATTCTTTGAACCATCAGAAAACGCGTTTTTAAAAGACAAAATGTAGGTCCTATTTATCTTAGTGCATCATTTTAAAATGATTTCTTAGAAAAGTAAAGGATCTCTAACCAAATTGATATTCAACTCGATTTTGTTTTTAATGGAACTTAGGACCTTGGGCAATGTTTGGCTTGAATTACGAAGAAAGCTTCATAAAAAAATCAATTTTGTTGTTGGAAAACAACGAATAGATTCGGTAGTTCTAACTTCGACTTGGTAATAAAAACTAAACTCAATTTTCAGTGGGGACATTGTTCTTATTCTAGTTACTGAGGATATTATGTATATGAACTTCATCTACAAGATAACGCTGTTGTTCACGTCAGCAAGTCTAAGGCTTGCTTCATTTAGAATTGGAACAAACTTTGCTCATATTGTGGCGCTCCTGGTGGACGGATTTGGAAGTTCTTGAAGCCCACGTGTCGGGAATTTTGTCAGCTTCACGTATGTATTTTTGACATTCCGCAAATCGACTGAACTTTGTAAACAATCAACATGGAAGCCGAATGAAGGGAAAACATTGTGCACAGTTATTTGGAAAATCCATTGTGGTCTGCATCTAGGCTAGCTAAACAGCTGAAATTGCCCAGAAATACCGTATGGCGCGTTATCAAACGGTATAAGGAAACATTGACGACGATTCGGAAGCCTCAAGCCAATCCGCGGAGTGGAACTGTCGACCGGAAACTGCGTGGTAAGATTTTGAAGACGATTAAGAGGAATCCCAATCTGTCGGACCGTGATTTGCAGAAAATTCGCTGCTGCCCATAGTACCGTGAGGAGAACTCGACTCCGGGAAGGAATCAAGTCGTATCGAGCTAGCAAACAGCCAAATCGGACCATAAAACAGAATAGTGTGGCCAAAATCCGTGCTCGGAAGCTATACGACCAGGTGCTGACCAAGTTCGACGGGTGTCTTCTGATGGACGATGAAACCTATGTCAAGGCTGACTTCGGGCAAATCCCAGATCAAAAACTTTACTTGGCAACGGCTCGAGGGGAAATTTAAATTTGTTTTTGCCGACAAATTTGCACGAAAATTCATGATTGGCAGGGCATTTGCAGCTGTGGCAAAAAACGAAAGTTTTCGTTACAAATAAGACAATGACGTCGGAACTATACCAAAAGAGTGTGTCCAAAAACGAATTTTGCCGTTCATTCGATCCCACGTCTATCCCGTAATGTTTTGGCCAGATTTGGCAAGCTGTCATTACAGCAAAGTCGTTCAAGAATGGTATGCAGAGAAAGGGGTCCAGGTTGTTCCGAAAAACTTAACCCACCCAACTGCCTCCAGTTCCGCCCTATTGAGAAATACTGGGCAATCATGAAGAGGAGACTCAAAGCAAAGGGAAAGGTTGTCAAAGGCATCAATCAGATGAAGACCTGGTGGAATAAGATAGCTAAAACGATGGACGAAGAAGGTGTGCGCCGCCTAATGAGCCGTGTTACAGGAAAAATTCGAGAATTCCTTCGAAACCGTGACGAATAATTTTATTCGTATTTTTTCTTAAAAGTATGAAGAAAACGCTACATTTGTATGAAAAAAGATCTTGAATTCAATAATAAATAACTGAAATACAGGCAATTGTTTTTGTTCCAATTCTATCCGAAGCAAGCTTTATGGTATGGTTTTCCGAAAAACATCCAGGTTAGGAAATGGTCAGCTCGTAGTTCGAACCTGAATCTGAATCTCTGGAGGATCCTGGCAAGTCGAGTTTAAACTGGTGGACAAACATGCGTTAGAGACGAGTTGCGGAAAATGCCATCGGAAATGTTGGAAAATCTCATTGAATTGATGCCAAAACGATTTTTGAAACAATTCTTAAAAATGGTAAACCAACCAAACAGTAGTTTATATTGTTTCTTGAATTGAATCGGTATTAGAAAATAAATTTAGATTTGTGCTTTGAGGAATTTCGATCCGAAAAATGCGTTTCATTCTTTTACTTTCATTTTCCAAAAATTCTTAGACCAAAACGCGAATCGAACTCACCAACCTCCAGCTTGGTGTTGCTTTGAAGCTGCACATTTTCCGACTAACTTTTCCCAGCTCTTAGCAGCCTGCCAATCTGAGACCGATAAAACTGTCGATTTGACCTAGTTGGTTTGGTAATGATGGCAACCGAAGGAAGCCGAATTTTACCGTCTTCGAACCCTCGGATGCTATTTCAAAAGAACGTATCCGTTTTTTTAGGCAAGGTTTTCAAACGTCCATCTTTTTGAACGAATTTCATTCTCTCTAAGTTGCGTGGAGTCGTACTAGTTCCGATAACTTTACGTTCGAATCTTTGTTCACAGAAAAAAAAGAAATACGCCCTTTCGGAAGAGCAACCGAGCAGGCCCAAAGGGACCTCTTAGCGATATTGGTATTCCGACGTCACTTTGCCATAAACACACTTTCAACTATGGGCTGACGCGTCCTGGAAAAACCTGCACACGCATCCGACCTAAACGATAGGAAGTGGGTTGGTGGGTGGGTTGGCTTGGCAGTAGTGGAAAGTTCCAATTTGGTCGATAAGAGAGCACCGGAATCGTCTTACTATACGGCCCTACATGAAATTAGCATATATTCATGTTCGCTTTAGGTTCGACTAGAAGATTCTCCTTCGGTGTCTAGAGATGGCGATAGATATAGCAGTGCCCTTGGGGTTCGTCCCTTATTATTAAAAATTTATGCCGAAAAGATTGGCAGGGGGAAAAATTCCCAAGATAAAAGTTATGCCGCTTGTCCTGAAATTGAAAGGGAGGACGAAAAAAAAAGTTTGTCCATAAGTTTTTTTTTTGCCTCTCCTAGACCTAACTATCTTTTCGCTAAAGTCGGAAACGTGTTTTCCAGTATGCTCTTGTTCTTCTGCTTCCAACCACGATAGTGATTTTTTTTTTTGCTTCATCCAATTTAGATATGTGTACCGGATAGAGTGAATCAACCCAAACGCAACCAGAACCATCTAATCCAGCTATTTTAGAATTCCGAACGTGACTATGTTCTCAGCAAGCCACGACAGCGACAGTGTTTTTGAAAAAAAAAAAAAAAGGTGGCTGAGTGTATTTGTGCTCAAGATGAAAAGGGATGCGTTGAGTGGAAGAAAGACGAAAAAACAAAAACTCATCGCGAGAGCATTTTCGTTTTAGGTTAGAACTTTTCAGCGTGCTTCTCAGCGGTTGAATTAAGAGCTCTCGACACCATGCATAGTGCAGCGTGGTCGAACCCCTCGCTTGCTACGATTTGAATATTCACGGGACGTTTCTGGAAGTCAAACCGAAAAGTAGGCGTTGAGAGGTTCTTCCACGAAATGATGGAAGATCCCGTTTACACACTTGCAAATGCAAACGAATGGTGGGTATCGAATGACATTCGAAGTGTTTCACCTAACTGGGTTGCACGCGAGGGTGGGAACTCAAACATCTCATTCGGAAATCAATTTCGCTGATGTTTACACGAGCTGTGGTTTATCTCCGAAGGAAAATGCAAACATAACACCGTTCCTCCGGCAGGATCTCGTGCATTTGTCGTTCTGTGGTTTTCCCTCGACTGGCCTCGTTTCCAAGCGTTACTCCAACAATTACAACACGACGCTGGCTGGAGTCAGTCGGTTGTGGTTTTTCCTCGAGAACGGTTCCACTTTACCTAATGTCATGTAGCTCGTCAATTCGACAAACAGAGACGACCGACTACTGTTGGAGATTCCTCGACAGCACCGGTTAACCGCAGGCGAACAGCTGTATACGTTATCCTTCCCCAGCCTAGTTTATCGATCAATTTGCATCTGTCAAGTCAGGACGCAACGGAGCAATCCGGAAAGTGACGCCATAATCGATTGTCACTCACCAAACTGGCACACGCACGTGTCTGTCCTCATGGCATGCTGATTCTTCCTTCGCTTGCAATCGATTAGGCAAAGAGGAAAACCAAAGTTTGCCTCTTCGGTTGCTGATAAATGTTTTCTTTTTTTCATTTGTTTTTTATTTTGCGGACTTCGCTTCGGTGCTCCTTTTCTTTATTGCGTAATATTTAACGATGGGTCCTGAGAGGCGCCCGTAGGCGCAATATGAAATGAAGCAAGATTTTGTCCATTTCTACACCGGAACGGCGCTGGGTGGAATTGGATTTATTGAATTTCGTTGAGATCTTAAAGATTTTAAAGCTGCGTTGCTGAAATTAATCATATAATCTTGTATTTTTAATTATCTGAAAAACAATCCGGGAACTTAAGAGACTTAATGAGGCCTTTCAAATTTGAAAGCTGAAGCAGTTTTTCCAATTGCGACGATGATATTCCACTTGTTGGCATGTTGAACATGTTGGTTCCCATATGGAACTTAATGTTTGCCGGAGGGCGATTTTTTAAAATTTTAGAATACAGGGTGCGGCAGAAAATAATGCGAAAATGTTCAATCTTGAGTATTGGATTAATTCGTGTAACTAGTGACTAATTTCTGTCGAAAGTGTATTTGTTTATGTTTACTTTCAAGTGCTGTTGATAAATTTATTTTTGTTATCACATAAGACATAGATCATTGTTCGCTTTAGTCAAGTTCTATGAATTTTCGAAGGCTGTTATCGGGCTCAGTGATGAATTGTTTAGCTTTGAATGCTAGGACAGGAATTTGTGACCATGTCTCTACCGTCAAAGGGAAAACATATTCGCAGACATTTTGCTCTTTTCAAAAAGCAAGTTATGGCACAATAATCATAAGTCATATAGGGCTAGGACTAAAGTTAGTGCTGAAAAATGGAGCATCAGTTAACCTTCTTCGACTAGATGCTCTCAACGGCCATTATTTTATAAATTTGTGTTCTGTACACCAAACAGAGCATTCTGCTCCGACTCCGATTCATTTCCCCTTTCCTTTGATGAAGGAAGGCTACGGAAGGGTGTTTCGATCAAAATTTGGTCGACTTAACCCTGACGCATTTCCTTTCATCGTGCATTAAAAAATTGTGCGCACCCCTCATTTTGAAGATGTGTGCGTGTAGTATCATGCCTCTATTTTGATTTTGAGATTATCACTTTAGCTATCAAAATGTAATTGAAGGAAGAGAAGCAACGCAACAAAACTTTGCACGTGTATGGCGAAAATCCAAACGACTCTCACGCCAAGTTGGCGAAATTGTTGAATGAGACTAAATCAACTGTTACCAACGTATTAAAAGTGTTCGGTGAACGTTTGTCGACAACCTTTCCGTCCGAGATGTCACAAAGAAGCTGGGAGTGGCGCCTTCAACCGTGGATAGAGCTAAAAAATGAGCTGGACGACAGCCATAGCACGACCGCGAAAGTTGTACACGACGATGCTGACGAAGTTTGATTTCGTGGTACATACAGGACGATGAAACTTACGTCAAGGCAGACTTTAAACAGCTTCCTGGACCGGAATTCTATACGCCAACCGGACGGGGAAAGATATTTTCAAGCACATTAAACTGTCAAAGTTTACAAAGAAATAGCTGGTGTGGCAGCCCATCTGTACCTGTGGCTTGAAGAGCAACATTTACATTGTGACCGGAACCGTCAACCAGGAAATTTATCTGAGCGAGTGCCCACGAAATCGTCTACTGCCTTTCCTGAAGCGACACAATTGATCCGCTCTATTTTGGCCGGATTCGGCATCTTGCCATTACGGAAAAAAGGCCATGGAGTGGTATGCTGCCAACAACGTTCAAGAACAATATTGGGCCGTCGTCAAGCGGAACCATAAGAAGAGTCGAAATGCTGTTGTGGGCGAGAAGAAACTGTTAAAGACAAACTGACGTTGTGCGGTGAATAAAGTGGACAAGGAGACTGTACAAAATCTTACGACATTTGTTAAACGAAAGACCCGGCACATCGTATTCGGTAAGCTAGCTGATTATTTCGCCTGTATTCTGAATTGACTGAACTTGAAAAAGTAAAAGAATTTGACTTATTAATAAAAACTTTGATCGACTCACACACATTACTGTTTGAACGAATTTTGATCGGAACGCCCATTATGATAGGATCAAATATATAAATGAGAAGATGTGATTTTTCAAGTCCAGCCCGATATTTATTTTGTCATATATTTATTAAAAGAATAAGCATTACTTTAGCAGCCTAGGGTATTTTTTATTTCAATATTTTACCCAATTTCCATAAAACCTAATATAATAATAATGAGTAGAACGAACCCATATTCAAATAAAATGTGGTTTTACCTGAATTCGGGTTTAGATCCAGTTTAGGGTTCCAATTTTTATGATTTTGGGTTAAATTTACTCAATTGTCGGTGAATTCGAATGAGCGTGTACTGAGTTTTGCATCCGTCAATATTTTTTTTAGCTATATTGAAAGTAGAAGTGGGCGAAGTCGAATCGAATCGAATCTGGAAACAATCGATCATTCACCATTCCAAAATTACCGATATATGGGTTCACCTTAAATCTAACGTGAAGCTTTTTATGACTTTGTTTAACTCAGCAGAAAGAAATGTAAGACAGAGGTTCAGGTACGGCATACTATAAGACGTTTTTCTATTGACTTGATGAGTCTGTTCAAACTCCTAACTCAATCGAGTTAACGATGGTGAATGTATATAAATAATTTCAAAGGAAAAAAAAATGAAACGAGCTTTGTTATCTCAGATACCGCTTCAGACTCAACTGATAAAGCAAACAAATTAAGTTTTAAATTTGATTTTTTTTTTGTTATAAATTGGTTGAAGCATATACTGGCAGAAATAAAGTGCTTACCCAAAACTTAATTTATCATCGCTTCGAAACTTTTTTCAATTTGATTAGGACAATTCTAGGTTTTTTTTTTCATTAGGGCGAATCTGAAATTGAGAGTGTCTCTTTGATAACTTTCTCTTTTATTCATATTTCATTTAGATTTATGTTTCTCATTCTACTATTTGTAGAGTATGCTAGCCAGCACTGTTGTGTTTCTATCTGTACTAAAGAATCCCTCAAAAGTGTTATAATGGCGCTGTTATAAATGATTAGATAGTTAGATTCCCCCTTTTGAAAAAAAAATCCTAAAATTTGACTCTTCTATTGATCTGTAAAATATTTTTTTTTACCGAAATTGAGTTGGTTTGAACTGAGAGAAAAAAAGTGCTCATTTCAGCCTAGTTATATTTTACCGTGGATTGTTCGTTCCCAGTCGCTGAGATTGACGTTTCTTTTCTTGATTGTTTATGTGTGCTATGTACCAGAAGACAAACATTTGTTTCATGTTTCACTACTTTGTGGTTATTAATCGTGTTTTAAGATTCTAAGCTAAGCTAATTCCATTAAAAATCCGTAATCTCATCGTTAGGGACCACCAGAACCATGAATCGTTTCGGAAGATTGCTGCGAAGTACTGTTTAAGCTACTCTGGTGTAAGGAAGGCATGGAAGAAATACGAATATGGAATTCCAATATGGAAGTGTGACAAATAAATCAGGTCGTGGGAGGAAGCTTCTTAAGTCACCACGCGATATGCGAGAATCGTGCGAAAGGCAAGAAGATGTTCATCAATAACGAGAACTGTACGTGAAACCTTGAATCTGAAGGTATCCGAAAAATAGATTCACTACACTACACAGAATCAGGACTGAAGGTCTGCGTCCTCTAATTAGAAAAGTCGACAAAATCAAACGACTAAAATTTGCTCAAAAGCATGCTGAACAGTTCGTTGAATTTTGGAAGCAAGTCGTGTGATCTGATGAGAGCAAATTCGGATTGTTTGGCGCCCTCGTGTTTGGATGAAGTCGAGAGAACGCTTGTTGGACGAGAACGTTCAGAAAATTGTGAAGTATTATGGTGTAGGGGTACATCCACGGAACTTCCAGAGCTTCCTTAGATTTACACCGTGTCCAATACATTCTCAAACACTTTTTCCTTGCATTGGTGTCGTGCAACTACTCAACATGCTTCACGTATGTGTTGGTGTAGTTTTGCACTATGTTTATACAAACGCTTTGAGGTTATGTCCGATTGTTTTCATTCGGTGTTTATCTTTTACCAGCGATAAAGGAGTTTCGTGCTGTGGTGATAAAAAAGTTTTTGAAAGGTGAGCGCCCGGGCGCTATTTTCAGAAATTTGAAAAACCTTGGAGTAAAGCGAGATTTTGTGTACCGAACCATCCGAAGGTACCGTGACACCTGCTCGTTGGATGACCGAAAGAGATCCTGTCGTACTCGTACGGTGCGGACTGCACGAGTTGTTAAAGTGGCCAGGGGACGGATTAGACGAAAATCACAGCGCTCTGTACGTAAAATGGCCGCAGATCTGAATGTTTCGTGATCGTCAATGCACAATATACTGCAAAATGATCTCGGATTCCAAGCTTTCAAGAACGTAAGGTACACGGAGTTTCGGAACCATCCAAGCAGGCTGCTTTTGTCGCGGCACGGTGGGGAAGAACTTATCTTTTCCGACGAAAAGGGATTCGTCTTGCAACAATCCCACAATGTCCAGATCGACAGATTGTGGGCTCTTTCTTCGAGAACTGTTCCAGAGAGTGATAGGAATATTCCACGGTTCCAAAGTGCTGCGTCAGTGATGATTTGGGGAGGAATTTGCAAGTGAGCCAAATTACCACTGGTTTTCTTCGAAAAAGGCGTTAAAGTGAATGCCGTATATTATAAAACGGAAGTTTTGGAGAAATGTGTCAAGCCATATGTACAAGAGGTGTTTGGAGATAAACACTATGTGTTTCAGTAGGACGGAACGCCTTCGCATACTGCAAATCACGTTCAGGGCTGGAGCCGAGAAGATTTGACCGACTTTTTGGACAAGAATAAATGGCCTCCCAGTTCACCAGATCTGTTTTGTTTAGTTGAAGCTGAAATTTTACTCATTAATTGATATTAACAAGTAGCGCGTAGTGTTTTGGAACGGTATTTTTCTTGTTCCAAATTGCTGCAAGAATAGATCAAAACATACACCAGATTCATAATGATGCAAAATAGTTCCGGTTTAAATCAAAATTTAAACACCGGTGCAGTGATGTTTTAGCGCTAGGTTTAAACAATAAATCCAAACCACGATTTGTACCACCGTTGAGGATGCCCTAAGGCTGAAAAATCTCGACAACTTATTCAGACAACCGTATCCCATTTTGTTAACATGGAGGGGAACAAAGATTCATTATAGTAAATTTATCAAATCTTTCTTTTCCTAATATTGATCGTCCTAGTTTGTATAGTAGTGTTTAAGGGTTTGAAACTTTTACGTTTGAATCTTTTTTCCGCTTTTTATTTACAATCAATGTATAAAAATGGGTAAGGTTCTTATGATAGTTAAAGACTCCTCCCTTCTCTGGAAAAGGGTGCTCCTATACAGTACTGGACAACATAAAATACGCACCTAATGTAATTAAATTCAAATCGCTATTACTTTTCCGGCATTGGATATTTCAATACAGTTTATATGGATAAAACGTAGTATTTTTAATATATCAAATTTATACCACATCATTATGTGCTTCTATTGCATATATTTTTAATAGTTTGATAAAATACCAGCATAAGTTGTTCTTCAGCAGAACAAAATAAAGTACGCACTACGCAGAGACGAATTTGATAGTCAATTTTACCATTATTGGGGGTTAGGATGACTATTGCAGTATGGTGATTTTAAACCAACTATGATCATGGTCAAAACGACCATTAAAAATAGTTGATCCAACATTTGCCATAATGTCGGAATAGTCCATGTTACCATGGTCATAGTCAAAAATGCCATGAACGTGGTGAATTCCACCATTTTCATGGTTATTGTACCCATTATATGCAATAGTCATCCTGACCATGATTTAATTGTCGGTATAACGATAGAATGCTTTCCTATCCCTCGAACCGCATAGAAACGTACGAAACAATACTTGTTTGTTGTTAATGTATCATGTCAAGTGCGTTTCAATACGAAAAAGATGAAAAAAAACAATTTTCTCTAGATATGCTCGCTCAAACTCATTTGTTGCCAGACTCGTCATCAGGCTACCGCTCATACAGAGAAATCGCTCGGAAATATGAATTAAGTGAGGCAGGAGTGCGAAAAATATGCAAGAAGTACGAGGATCTCGGAAGTCGTTAAAACGTTAACTTGAACATATCCGATCGAACTGTGCTCAGAAGACTACATGAAACAGGTTATGAGGACAGCTTTGCCCAACGCCGACCTTTGATTCGCCAAGTTAACAGGATTGTTTGTTTTGCTTTTAGCATTTATTTAAGACTAATTATGACTCCAGTAGGATCAAACCTCTCAACTTTGCCCAAAAGTACATCGATAAGCCATAAGACTTCTGGAAACGGGTTTTCTTGAGTGATGAGAACAAGTTCGAGCTCTTTGGTCGCAAACAAGTCGCACGAGTTTGGACATAACCTTGAGAGATACTTGCAGATAAAAAAAATCAAAAGCAGTGAAGCATCGAGGTGGTAATATCAAGGTGTGGGGGTAAATTCTGGATCAAAACGTTACCAAAGGAGACGTGACCAACCGTCACAAACTATTCGTAGCTCTGGAGAAGGCCTGGATGAATTCAAACCCTCAACACATCCGATATCTCGCCGAAAGTATGCCATGATGCCTACCAGCCGGTATTGAGGCGCAAAGTGGTCAAACTAAGTATTGATTTTTGGAATAAGCAATAGAAGTCATGAATTTTTTAAGTGCGTGCTTTATTTTGTCCATAAAAAAAACGAACAATCAGCCAATAAACCTTGTTTTTTGTTGAAAATATCACTTCCAAAGCTCAAATCAGTCCATTCCATTACATTCCGAAAATACATTTGTAGTTGTAATTTTCGTTCAAAGATATCGAAATGTTATCTCTCATATTTGCTGGGTAATATGACAAATTTTGGAATTATGAAAAGTGCGTACTTTATTTTGTCCAGTACTGTACAAATGAACCACAAATTTCTGCACAACTCGAGAACTAATCAAGCAAAGAAGACCAAATTAGACGTGTGAGAGATTTTGAAGGTAAAAAATGTTTCTAAGGTAGATTGAGACCCCTCCACATTCTGAAAGAGGGGGCTCCCATACGAATGAAACACAATTTTCTGCAAAACTCGAGAAATAACCAAACAAATGGAACCAAATTTGGCATGTGAAGGTTTTTGAAGCCAAGAAATGTTTCTATGGTGGTTTGAGACCCCTGCCCCTCTGGAAGTGGGGGGGGGCTTTCATACAAATGAAACTGATATATCTGCATAACTCGAGAACTAATCAAGCAGATGGAGTGAATTTTGGCATACGGGGTTTTTATGCCAAAAATGTGTTTATGGTGGTTTAAGACTCCTCCTTTTTCTGAGGGGAAGAAAGGGGCTTCTTTTACAAACGAAACACAAATTTCTGCATAACTCGTGAACTAATCAAGCAAACGTAACCAAATTTTTGGCAGGTGGAGGTTTTAGACGGCAACATTTTTTTTCTGTGGTAGTTTAAGACTCCTTACTTCTCTGAAAGAGGGAGAGGGGGGGTTCTCATACAAATGAAAAAAAAGTTTCCGCATAACTCGAGAACTAATTAGGCAAATTGAACCAAATTTGACATGTGAACAATTAAAAAGGTAGCAAATGTTTCTATGGTGGTTCAAAACCCTTCCCCTCTCTTGCAGGGGGAGTGGGGCTTTTACACAAATAAAACACAAATTTCTGCATAAATCGAGAACTAATCAAGGAAATGGAGCCAAATTTGGCATGTGAAGGTTTTTGGAGGCAGAATTTTTTTCTATGGTTTAGTTCGAAACCTCCCTTCTTTGGAAGAAACAAATACAAATGAAAAGAAAATTTAAATTGCACACGAAAACTTAAACACTTATTGTGTATTTCTAGAGTAAGAAGCATGTTCTGATAAGTAAGTTTGAGATCAAGAAAAGATTTCAACAAAACTGATTCCTCAAAACAATCATAAACGCGCCAGTTCTGTTAAATTTCCATTCATTTAGTTGCAAGCGTTGTAACGCTAGCAGCGGGTTTAGCTAGAATCAAATACGTCTGGTTGAATAAGTCGTCGAGAAATGTTCACTTTGCTATATGCTGCAGATGGATATCGTAGACGTCTTGTGATTCGTGCAAAATCGACGATGACGATTTTAGTCAATATTTACAATTGGCTTTACGGCAATTACTAGGATAGTGTAAGAGTTTTGAAAGCGACATCTATGGATCGGTAGAAAAATCTGCGCCATTATAATATTTCATCTTTCACAAGAACGTCCTCAAAATTTCATTTAGATCAATTCATTCTTTCTTTAAAAGCCATTTTTGGAGTTTAATCGTGGCCGTTGAAGCGTTGAAGACGATCCACGCTCAGGAAGTCCAAAAAGTGCATCAGCACCAGATATCATAGCGAAAATACAAGATATGGTTTTGGAAGCTCGTCGATCGACTTTGGATGAGATAAAGGGTGTCCACAGTTAAATTGCATCACTTTAAACTCGTCCTCAAAAACAAGTCTCTCTACCGATCAACATGAAGTATTAAGGGTATAAAATTCAATGTATAATCTTGGTTTAGGTATTTTTATTTCAATGTATTTTTTTTACCAAATCCAAAAGTCCGAACTTCCTGTAATAGATTTTGTACAACGCTTGATCCGACATTTTTTTTCACTTTCAACCATGACTTCAACATTTCCTGTTTTGTAGTGACAACTTTAGGATGCTTACGAAGTTCGTGCTCCATTATCTATATAAATAAAAATGAGTTGGGGTTTCCTTTGCCACGATTTAACTCGCGAGCGGAAGGACCGTTTGGCAAGATTTTTGCTTTGTTGGATTTGTCTTGGACACCGGAAGGTTCTTATGATGGTTTGAAACCCCTCCCTTCTCTGGAAAGGGGGGCTTCCATACAAGTGAAGCACATATTTCTGCATAACTCGAGAACTGATCAAGCAAAGGAACCCAAATTTAGCAAGCGAAAGTTTTTGGAGGCAAGCAATGTTTCTTTGGTAGTCAGAGACCCTTCCCTCTCTAGAAAGGGAGGCTCTCGTACAAATGAAACAGAAGTTTCTGCATATCTCAATAACTAATCAAGCAAATGAAACCAAATTTGGCATGTGGGGGTTTCTTTGAGGAGAAAAATGTTTTTATGGTGGTTTGAGACCCCTCCTCTCTCCTAGAAGGGGTGCTGTCATACAAATGAAACTGTATTTTCTTCATAACTCTAGATCTAATAAAGCAAATGGAACCAAATTTGGCATGCGGGGATTTTAAAGGCAATAAATGTTTCTACGATAGTTTGAGACCCCTCCTCTCTCTCTCTCTGTTAGGTTGGGGGGCTCCCATACAAATGAAACAAAAGCTTCTACATAACTCGAGAGCTAATCAAGTAAATGGAGCCAAATTTGGCAGGTAGAGGTTTTTGAAGGCAAGAAATGTTTCTAAGGTAATAGGGTAATCGGGACCCCTCCGCCCTCTGTAAGAGGGGGGCTCTTATAAAAATCAAACACAAATTTGTGCATAACTCGAGAACTAATCAAGCATATGGAACCCAATTTGGCATGTGGAGGTTTTTGGAGGAGATAAACGTTTCTATGGAAGTTTGAGACTCCTCCGCCATCTGAAAGGGGGCGGGAGAGGGTTTTCCATACAAATGAAACACACATTTCAGAATAACTCGAGAACTTATCAGGTTAATGGAACCAAATTTGGCATGTGGAGGTTTTCGAAGGCAAGAAATACTTCTAAGTTGACTCGAGCCCCTCCCTTCTCTGAAAGGAGGGCTCATATACAGATGAAACACAAATTTCTGAATAACTCGAGAACTTATTAAGTTAATGGAACCAAATTTGGCATGTGGAGGTTTTTGGAGGGTAGATTTCTATATACATAAAAATGAATTTCTGTCTGTCTGTCTGCCTGTCAGTCCCTTATAGAATTGGAAATTTCTGAACCGACCAACGCGAAAATTTATATAAAGGGGTTTTTGGGGCTGGGGAAGGTTCTTATGATTGATTGAGACCCCTACTCTCTCAGGAAGGGGGGCTCTGATACATATGAGACACACATTTCTTCATAACTCGAGAACTAATCAAGCATATCGAATCAAATTTGGTATGTGGGGGGTTTTGAAGGCAATTATGTTTCTATGGTGGTTCAAGACCCCTCCCCTTTTTGAAAGGGCGGGGGGTTCAAACAAATGAAACTCAAACGAGAGAAGGAGAAAACAAAGAATTAGCGTTTGTTGATTAGTCATATAGCAATGATAATCGGTATATGAGTTTGTGAAAGGAGTGGGTTGTCGAGGTGCGTGTGCAAAATGGTCTCGCGCACTTGCTGTTCCTTCGGCTCCATTTTCGAAACTACGACACATTCCACAATGAATCTCACGCAGTGTAAACAATACACGCTGAGGTCATTTGACCCAAAATTTCGTTGCAATCAACCCAAAGGGCGAAATGTGACAGCTTTTTGAAAGTGATGCAATGTAACTGTGGACACCCTTTAGTTGACATCATATGCATCTCAGATGGAACAACATGGCATAGTTTGGCTGAAGTTTTGGGTTTCAAAAAACACATTGGGTGCCCCATTTGCTTACAAAGCAACAAAAACACGTTCGAATGCGACTTTTTGGGCAATATTCGGGGCAATGCGGATAGATTGAAATGGATTTTCTGCGTCGATTCACCACTATGGATGAGACTTGGGTCTATCATTATGATCCTGACTCAAAACAAGAGACTAAGGAGCGGTGTAAATCAGGCACTTCGGCTCCCAAGCGAGTTTGTGTCGAGAAATCGGCCAAGAAGGTGTTTGGTATGGAATTTTATCGATAGGTTATCCCCAAACTGGTAAAATACAACTCTGATTATTATTGTGACCTTTTGGATCAGTTGGATGAACAAATTTGTAAAGAAAGACCCGGTTTGCTCACACAGCGAAATGAAACATCGCGAAAATCAGTGAATTGGGATACAAGTTGTTGCAGCATCCACGCTGTTCGTCAGATTTAGCTCCCTCTGACTTCTGGCTGTTCTCTACTAAGCAATAAAAGTGATCTCCCAACAAAAACATGTACTTTCACATCCGCTTTCATACTTTTTTGATTAACCTTACTAAGCCCAAGTAACAATTCAAATGCCAATAGGTTTTATTCATGTTTTATGGTAGTTTAATCAAAGCATTATGGAGATCATCTGGTTTTATCAGGGCATTGTCCAAGTCATTGTGGTTTTAATTGATTAACAGTTCTTAAGAGTGATTAAAGAACACTTGAAGAAACCTCCATAAAACTACATCATTTATAAGTGTTATTCACCTTATAAGAAATTTTACAAGATACTTGAACTTGATACGTCAAGACATCGTTTCGCAACTTTCATAAAGCCTGATAAAAATTTTGAAAAAGTTTCACGTCATTCTTCTTTAAGATAAATGTATCTTGAAAACGCTGCCATAAAACGCTCTTAGCACCATTTGATTTTAAATAAGAGCACATACTCTTGAGAAAGAACACTTAAGCAAAACACATTCGAAAAATGAAATCTTCGAAACATATTTGTAAAGAACTGGAAGTGTTCTTAAAGAGGAAAATCATAAAACTATCAAAACTTGTGGTAGTTTTATCATAGTTTTAAGCATGAGCATTTCTCTGCCAAATGAGCAAATGACTGAACTCGACCCTCTCCGATTTGGATGAAACTTTGCACATGTCTTCGGAATTGGTGACGATGGATTTTCCACCGGTTAAGGGAATTTTTTGGACTCAAGACAAATATTTCAAAAGGGCGTATGTGTTTTGTCATGCGTATTTTTCAAAAAATCATAACTCGAAAATCGTTGGTTGTAATAAAATTGCGTCTGAGGAGAAGTTGTAGTTAATTAATTTGACTTTATGAAAAAAATATGTAGACTATAAAATTTTTTTTTTCTTCAAAAAAAATCAAAAATTAAACTTAAAAATCAATTAGCAAATCTGTCCAACGTACGATTTTTATATTTTTTTTTTCAAAAAGGCTTTGAGTCATAAAAAAAGAATAAAAGTTATTTTACGATGGAGCAACTTGAGATAAAAAAGTTTTTAGAAGTAAGAAAAATTCAATTTTTTTTCTAATTTGTTGTTTTTGCATAAATAACCATATTTTAATAGTATAATACGATTTTTCTAGTGATTTTAAACAAAAATACTCTTTGTGAGCAACATTCTAAATGCAGCCGTTTTCGAGAAAATTTGAAATTAATGTCGAAAAAATGGCTTTTTCCATAAAAATATCCCTTTTTCAAATGTTAGTCGTGATTGTCTATCTGCAAAAGTATTCTTTTCAAATTGTACATAAAATTTTCTACAATATACCTTTTACTACCGAGAATACTAGACAAACTGATTCCTGAAATTTACTGTAGGTAACACGACAAAATTTGCTGCTTTTACTTACAGTATATTATGAAAACCTAACCCGAAACAAAAATAATTAGTATTCATGTTAGTGTACAAGCGTATTTTGTTCAGGTAGGTCAAAAAGATAGTTGTTGAAAATTTTATGTAAAATTTGAAAAAAATACTTTCGAAGATTGACAATCATGACTAACTTTTGAAAAAGCGATATTTTCATGGAAAAAGCCATTTTTTCGACATTAATTTCAAATTTTCTCGAAAACGGGTACATATAGAATGTTGCTTACAAAGAGCATTTTTGTTTAAAATTACTAGAAGAATCGTATTATATTATTAAAATATGGGTATTTATGCGAAAACAACAAATTTGAAAAAAACTTAAGTTTTTCCTACTTCTAAGAACTTTTTTATCTCAAGCTGCTCCATCGTAAAACAACTTTTATTCTTCTTCTTATGACTCAAAGCCTTTTTGGAAAAAAGAAATATAAAAATCGTACGTTGGACAGATTTGCTAAGTGATTTTTAAGTTTAATTTTTGATTTTTTTGAAGAAAAGAAAATTTTTTACACTGTGTACATATTTTTTTCTATAAAGTCAAATTCATTAACTACAACTTGTTCTCAGACGCAATTTTATTACAACCAACGGTTTTCGAGTTATGATTTTTTGAAAAATACGCATGACAAAACACATACGCCCTTTTGAAAAATTTGTCGTGAGTCAAAAAAATCCCTTAACCGGCGGAAAATCCATCGTCACCAATTCCGAAGACATGTGCAGAGTTTCATCCAAATCGGAGAGGGTCGTGCAAGATTTTGACTTTTTCCGGCTGATTTCATCTGGAAACGCTCGCATGTCTTGAGTGTCATTAAAAGTATGTACCGATAAAACTATCAAGTTTTATGGTAAGCTTGGGAAATAGTCTTGAGAACCTCCTGTAGTATGGGCCTTTCTGAACTTATGAGGGTTTTATGGCTGTTTTATCGATGTTATGTAGAATATGTACTTTTATGCGTGGTTTTATCAAATGAGTCTTGAAAACTTCTTCAAGTGTTTCTTAATATTGAATTTTTTACTTGGGAGGTTAGCATACTACTGATACTTCATGAATTACACGATATTGACTCTATTTAAACGAATTAGTTTTTTTGACCAATTTTTTATCGTAACACCCTTTAATCTTTGGTTGCAGTGCTTAATCATGTGATTTGCGGCGGTATTTATACCAGTTATGTTCTTCAACTTTCGAAAATATAGTCCCTCACGACACAAACGAATGCAACAGACAAATATACGGCACATTCATCCAAAAACAGAATCAACTAAAACCCACAATCGATGGAAATTACAAACTCCAGCAAATCTTCGCTCGAACTGCGTAGGGCCCGAACCCCTCCTAAATTTTCATCCTATGCAGCACGTGGTAAGATTTCAAACACAACCCCACCCTCCCCCGCCCTCTTTTTCACTCATTAACTTCCAGATCACCCGAGAAAACACCGAAACATCGTGAAACCATTCGATGGCCCAACGGAACGATGAGACAAATTGGATGTCCCCCGTTTACCTCTCTTCTGGGTTGAGGGGGACCTGAGGTCATTTGCGCATTAGAACTTTTTTTTTTCTGGGATGCCACTGCTGCTACTGCTTCTGCCGTGAGTTAGGGAGGCCTCGGATCGCACGTTTACGACAAATTAATACGACGTAGGAGCTCACACTGACTGACTGCACTCACAAACATCCCGCGAAATGCGATAGGGAGCATGTCAAGCGCGAGGGGTCGCCAGCATCGCCGAATAAGAGAAGTCATTTACCTTTGACCCGGTTGGGGCTCTTCAACTTTATCATCATCATCATCATCTTCGTCACCGCCGACGGCGTCATCATCATCATCATCCTTAGCGAACACAACGACGTAATCCGATAGTAGCGAATCTGCCTTATCGAACAGCGTCCCCTCCTCATCGGGCGACGCTGGTGGACTGGCACTGGCACTGGCACTGGCACGAGGCGATTCCGGCAAACTCGAATCCATTTCCTCTCAACACACTGTCAATCCCCAAACGTAAACGCACCTTTCCCGTAGCACCAGCGCTCAATTTTCCTGCTCCTTTCACTCTATGCAATTTGACACGAAAATTAGTGCGTTCAGATTTCCACTTCCGGTTTTTCCCCCGCAGCCTGGAAGCGTGAAAATCCAAACCGGTCGAACCACTTTTCTACGCCTTCCGTCGTTTTCCTCGCCAATTACATGCGAAGCCCGCGCGGCAAAAAGCCTGTTTTCACCCGCTTGAGGACACTTACACTGCGGTTTGTCGCGCCGCCGAAATCAGGAAATCAAACGAAAAACCCAAAACGAATAATCGCAATTTTGAACTGGCCGAAATCTGGTTTTGCCAAAAGGCCCGGAACTAGGCATAAAATCCGAAAACCGAAAAACTCAAAAAACCGTATTATTCCGTGTGTGTACAAATTTAGAGAATCCGAAAGAGATACAACATGGCGACAAGAAATTTCTGCTCTGACAAGCTGCCTTGTGCCTCGCAACCAACGACTCCTGTGTGTGACATACGAGGGGGCCTCCCTATTCGGGCCCGATTCGGTTTGCTGCTGCTGCTCCTTTCGCTCCTTTGCTCTCCAATACATCCAAGCCGGCCGGATCCTTTTCTTGCGCCACTGACGCACATGCGTCCCTTCGTCGTCCTTTATAGCTGGCGTGTGTAGTAAAAGGTTCATCCACATCAGCCAGCCCTCCAACACACCAACAAAAAGCCAGGCAGGCAGGCAGTGTCCCGAGAAAAGCAACCAGCGAAAAGAAAAAAAAAAAAAGAAGAAAAAAGCGCGGCTCCGTTCGTTGAATGAAGAGGCAGAATATCGATCTAATGCTTACGACGACTATGACGGACGGCCCATGTCGGGATGGAAACGAAGGACGACGAGGAATGACGTCGCGTCCTGCCACCACCGCCAGCCGGTGGAAGTATGCGTGCGTAAATGCGAAGGTCCTGGCAAATAATTGAAACTAACACCACCGTCCTCCGTCCGATCGCAGAAGTGGGCTAGGTGAGCTGAATCACGAGCGAGGAACCATATAGGTACCTATTCCTATTCTTTCAGGATTTTGTTCGGTCAGGTAAAGACCGGCCCGCAAGGATCGTAGTAGCCCGTCAACGGAGCAGGCGACCTCGGTTCACGGGGGCCAGTGGCGTGCGAAGGAGGGGTAGGTGGAGTGACAAATGTTCAACTTTGTCGATTTTGTGTTGATCGATGGATCGAGTTATCGTTTGTTTTGATTTCCTGTGGCGAGCATTTGTTGGGAAACATACCTGCGGAGAAAAAACGAGAGAAGGAGAAAACAATGAATTAGCGTTTGTTGATTACTCATATAGCAATGATAATAGGGATCTGAGTTTGTTAAAACTCCATAGTTAAACGCGCTGATATTGATATGATTTAATTTGAGTGAATAAATTGTTGGCAGATTTAAGAAGAAGAAGAAGATCGTATTTGTTCGTTCTGATAAAAGTTGGTTTGGACAATTTAAAGTTTTATAGAAAACTAGCTGACCTCGGTGTGAGCGTTGCTACGCCTGCTACTAAGTGAATGAATAATGGTTGTTTTATAACCTAATGGGTGATACGGTCAAAATTTGGTCAAGGGAAAACGCGTGTAAATCGGTGAAATCGTTTATTTAAAAAATCAAATTAAATTTCGTTTTCAAGTTCAATTAGTATAAAATTCAGGAAAAATATTCAGTTAGGCTTTCGCTTTTCCAAATCTGAATTGCCGGGCCTTACGCTTGACCCCTGCCATCAGATTTTGTACAGCCACCTTGTCCACCTTTCTTCGCCGCAGAAAGCCAGTTTGCCTTGAACTGCTGCTCGTTCTTAGCAGTTTTTTGGTCTTCTTTAGGTTCCGCTTGACAATAGCCCAGTATTTCTCAATTGGGCGGAGCTCTGGCGTGTTGGGAGGGTTCTTGTCCTTGGGAACCACCTGCACGTTGTTGGCGGCGTACCACTCCATGGCCTTTTTACCGTAATGGCAAGATGCCAGATCCGGCCAAAACAGTACGGAACAACCGTGTTTCTTCAGGAAAGGCAGCAGACGTTTATTCAAACACTCTTTCACGTAAATTTCTTGGTTGACAGTCCCGGAAGCTATGAAAATGCTGCTGTTCAAGCCCACAGGTACAGATGGCTTGCCAAACCAGATATTTCTTTGCGAACTTTGACAGTTTCGTGTGCTTGAAAATATCTGCTACCTTTCCCCTTCCTTTTGCCGTATAAAACTCCTGTCCCGGAAGCTGCTTGTAGTCGGCTTTGACGTAGGTTTCGTCGTCCATTACCACGCAGTCAAACTTCGTCAGCATCGTCGTGTACAGCCTCCGGGATCGCGCTTTGGCCGTCGTACCTTCTTGTAAGTCGATAGTCCGGCTCGTTTTTTGGCTCGATGCACGGTTGTAGACGATACACCCAGCTTATTTGCGGCATCTCGGAGAGATAGGTTAGGGTTTCGCTTGAAACTACCGGCAACTCTCTTTGTCGTCTTAGCGGCTTCCGGTTTTCGATTTCTCCCCGATCCAGACTTCCTGGCTGATCGACAAACGTTCCCCAAACACTTTAATTACATTTGTAACGGTTGATTTGGCAACTTTTAGCGATTTTGCCAACTTTGCGTGCGAGTAGCTCGGATTTTCGCGATGCGCGAGCAACATTTTGATACGCTGCTCTTCTTGCTTGGACGGCATTTTGACAAGTGAAGAGTGAATTCCAAAATCAAAATAGGAGCAACATTCTACACACACACACCTTCAAAATGAGGGGTGTTCAGGTTTTTTAAATGCAAAATTGAAAGAAATACGTCAAGTTGATATTGACCAAATTTTGACCGTATCGCCCTTTAGGACTACGTTTCTCTTTTCTATACCGGGTGTCATTTCAAAATTTTGAAAAATGAGAACGTTACACAAAAGTGAAAGGTTTTTGAACGCTTATAACTCTCATTCGACGAAACAGAATGACTTCATTCATACACCATTTGATCAAAAAGACTCACCAATTTTTCGCATTGAAATTTGAAAGAAGTTCAATTAGTATAAAAAGTTCAATTTTCCATTTGAAAATGACCTTCTTTTGCTCCCAAACAAATTTGCATATCAACAGGTTGAAAAAGGTGTTTTCCCTAGCAAAGTCGTAGGGAACGGGTAACAAATGTCTTCTTCATCTTCAAAATAACTACGAAGGGGTTCAAGCTTCTATCAGAACATTCTTCTCACCCGAGAAATACACAGTTCGTGTTGTAGTTATCTGAATAATTCTTATGTTTGGTTGAAATTTGTGTTTGAAATCTCCATAGCAACATTTCTTGCATTAAAAAAAAACCCGCACGCGAACTTTCGTTCCATTTTCTTGATTTGTTCTCAAGTTATGCAGAAATTTGTGTCTCATTTGTATGAGAGCCCACCCCCCTTCCAGAAAAGGGAAGGGGTCTCAAACAATCATAAGAACCTTCCCCAGCCCCAAAAAGCCCTGCATACACATTTTCACGTCGATCGGTAAGATAGACAGATTTTAATATATATAAAACCCACATGCCAAATGTGGTTTCATTTGCTTGAATAGTTCTCGAGTAATGCAGAAATTTGTATTTCATTTGTATGAAAGCCCCTCCTCCTCCGTTCCAGAAGGCGAAGGAGTTCAAACCACCTTAGAAACATTTATCTTCTGCAGAAACCTCCTCATGCCAAATATGATTCCATTTGCTTTATTAGTCCTCGAGTAATGCAGAAATTTGTGTTCCATTTGTTTGAAAGCCCCCCTCCCTCCCCCCTTCAGAAGGCGGAAGAGTCTAAAATCACCATAGAAACATTTCTCTCCTTCAAAAACTTCCATATGCCAAATTTGGCTCAATGTCCCTGATTAGTTCTCGAGTTATGCAAGGATTTGCGTTTCATTTGTATGGTACCCCTCCCCCCTTTCAGAAAGGAGAGGGGTCTCAAATGTACAAAGAACCATATTTGTCTTCAAAAACCACCACATACTAAATTTGGTTCCATTTGCTTGATTAGTTCTCGAGTCATGCAGAATATTGTATTTGATTTGTATCGAAGCCCCCCCTTCCTTCCTTTAGGATGGGGAGGGGTCTCAAACCAACATGGAAACATTTTTTGTCTTCAAAAACCACCACATGCTAAATTTCGTTTCGTTTGCTTGATTAGTTCCCGAGTTATGCAGAATATTGTGTTTTATTTGTATGGGAGCCCCCCTTTTAGGACGAGGAGGGTTTTCAAGCTACCATAGAAACCTTTCTTGCCTTCAAAAACTCACACATGCTAAATTTAGTTTCTTTTGCTTGAGTAGTTCTCGAGTTATGTAGAAATTAGTGTTTCATTTGTATGAGAGCGCCCCAATCCAGAGAAGGGAGGGGTCTTTAACTATCATAAGAACCTTCTTCGGCCCAAAAAATCCCTGCATACAAAATTTCACACCGATCGGTTCAGTAGTTTTCGAGTCTATTAGGTTCAGACAGACAGACAGAAATTCATTTATATATTTATAGGTTTAAATCATTTGACAGGATCTTTCTATGAATTAAATTGCAAGCAATAATTGATTATTTATTTCTTATAAAGCTTTTACAACTAGTATTGTTTTTTTGAACTTATTAACACAAGTGGTTTGGAGTTCAATCCATGATTTTGTTCTCAGTCCTTAAACGTTGTGTGTCCAATCACAAAATATACCAAAAAAGAGGGGGGGGGGGGGGCTTCTGATATATTTTTTTATTACGTAAGGTCTGTATCCGCAATAATCTGGACACCTCAAAACATGAATAAAACATAAATTTCGCATCATATTTCCGTCGTAGTTGTTTATTTCAGATTCATGGGATGTGTTTAAACAATTCATGAAGACAAAACATAGTTATTCCGTATTTGCATAACATTTTCGAACTTTGCGCTTAACTCCGTTCATTAGGGTCTGTACAGACGCTTCAGAAATCGTAGAAACCGTATTTGTTCAAATTTGCTTGGAGTGTTTGATGTCTTTGATTCCTTGCTTCTTTCCAGAAAGCACCCGCTTCATCAGAGCCCAATATCTCTCGATTGGTCGTAGCTGTGGGCAATTTGGTGGGTTTGAGGTTTTTGGTACAATGTTCACTTGATTTGCTTGGTACCACTCCATCACAGTTTTAGCATAGTGGCATGATGCCAAATCGGGCAGAACAAAGATTTTTTCTAGTGACTTTTGATGAAAGGTAGCAATCGCTGCTGCATGCACTCTTTCTGATAGATCTCCTTGTTGATTGTGCCTGTAGTGACGAAAAATTTACTCTTTTTGCCACACATGCAAACTAGATTTGAGTGATCGACTTAACATTGAAGAAGTCTGTAAGTAGCAGACGAAATAGGCCTATCTGTCAAAAAATAAGCTCATAGTAGAATTAAATGGAATTTGCTCGCGTTTACTTGCGAAAATTTGGAAAAGTGTTTCAAGGTTTTATTTTTTATTTTATATTAAATTAAATTATATTTAAAAATAAGTTTTTTTTTTAATAGTGTTTAAAAAAAGTGAAAGTGATTTCCTTGTTGTTCAGAAATTTCTTTGCTCGGTGTGACTCAAGAAGAATAAAGAATAAAATAATGCTAGTTCTTTGTAAAATTTTCTAAGAAGTTGATTGAAACTGGTTTCCTTTAACGCACGACTCTATAAACGTGGATATGGCTGATTTTACCCTGATTCCCCTAATAGTTTTGTATTTATCATAAATTTCTTTGGTCGGAGCTACTTAAGATCAACAAATTAAGGTTAGTCCTTTGTAAAAATTGCTGATGAATCGATTGGAATCGGAATTCGTTTACTACACAGCTCTTTGAACGAAGATATTGTCGATTTTACCTCGATTCCCCTAATATTTTTGTGGTTATCAGAGATTGCTTTGTCCGGTATGACTCAAGATCAACAAAATAAGGCTAGCCCTATGTAAAATTACCTGAAAAATCGATCGGAGTTGGTTTTATTAATCGCACGGCTCTGTGAATGAGGATATGGCTGATTTTACCCTAATTGCCCTAGTATTTTTGTGTGATTTAGAATTTTATTTGTTCGGTGTGTTTCTACAGCAACAAAATAAGTAACTAGAAATTAGAAGAAGAATTAGTATCTTCCATTTAATTCCAACTACCTTTGCTTATCTTCGACAGATACGCGTATTTCGTCTACAATGTGCAGACTTCTTCAGTGTCTCGTACTAATAACTCGACAAAATAAGACTAATCCTATATAAAATTTTCTGGCCAATCAATTGGATTTGGTCTCATTCACCACACGGCTGTGTGAATGAAGATACGACCCTGATTCCCCATTTTCTTTTTTTTCAGAAATTTGTTGGTCGGTGTTTTTCTAAACCAACAAAATCAGGTTAGTCCCATGTTAATTTCTTGGAGACTTGATTAGAGTTAATTTTACCACTCTGTGAATGAAGATATGGTCGATGTTGCCCCGATTCCCCTAGTAATCTAGAAATTTGTTTGGTCGGTGTAACTCAAGATCAACAAAAGTAAGGCTAGTCCTATGTAAAATTTTCTGGAAAAATAGATTGGAGTTAATTTCAATTAACAACAATATTAGGGGAATCAGGGATAAATCAGCGCATATCTTCATTCCCTGAAGCCGTGCGGCTAATGAAACCAACTCCAAGCGATTGTTCCAGGCAACTTTACGCCAGAGCTAGCACTTATTTTGTTGTTATTGAGTCACACCGAACAAAGCAATCTCTGAATAACACAAAAATATTATGGGAATCGGGGTAAAATCGACCACATCTTCGTTCACAGAGTTGAGCGGTAAACGAATTCCGATTCCAATCGATTCCTCAGCAAATTTTACCAAGGACTAGCCTTAATTTGTTGAAACTGAGTAGCTCTCTCTCTCTCACTCTCTATATATATCTCTCTCTCTCTCTTAGAACGTGGAACGTTCCCTAAAAAAAAATAAGCCAATCTCCTGCAGAAAAGCTTAAGAAACCCTGGCCACCCGATACCAATACAAATCCTTTTACTCCTCTTCAGATGTCGAGTCTAATTCGGACTTGGTTGCAGAGGGTGCTTCACGGAAGCGAAGACGCGCGAAGTGGTCTCTCCTTGCAGCAATCCTTTCCTTCGATGGATATTTTGCCAAAATAGGTCGGAGATTTGATCACTGTTCTGCAGTGGAATTGTCGAAGTCTTGTTCCTAAATTGGAATCATTTAAATTTTTAGCTCACAATATCGGTTGTGATGCATTTGCTCTTTGTGAAACATGGCTTTCGCCCGAAATCGATCTAAAGTGCCCGGCCGCAAAGGGTAATCTAACAAGCCAACTGTAATGCAGGTAACCCAACTAAACCTGAACCATTGTGAGACCGCCCAGCAGCTGCTGTGTCAGACCGTTAGCGAGTCTTCATCGGATATCGCCATAATTTTCGACCCAGACCGCATCCCAGCGGGCAACGGAAACTGCTTTGCGGACAGGTCCAACATAGCTGCATTATGGACGACGGGCAAGTACCGGGTTCAGGATGTTGTGTCTACCACAAACGAAGGCTTCACGGTTGTAAAAGTGAATAGAGTGTTCTTCTGCAGCTGCTACGCACCGTCAAGATGGTCGATCGAACAGTTTACCAATATGCTAGATCGGATGACAACGGAGCTAACTGGCCTGAACCCGTTGGTAATAGCGGGGGACTTCATCACTTGGGCGCTGCGGTCCAACCCTAGGGGCCAGATTCTTTTGGAGGCCAAGAGTACCTACCATAGAAACGTGAGCAGATCGATCATCGATATAACATTTAGCAGTCCTGGGCTACTTAGCAATTCGAGGGTGGATGATGGCTACACCCATAGTGTCCCCTTGGCGGTTCGTTATTGTTTCGTCCACAATACAAGGCAGCGTGCGGAAGGAGGAGCATCCCCTCCATTCGCCCGCAGATGGAGGACGTCCTACTTTGACGTAGAGACTTTTAAAGAGGCGCTTGAGAGGGCACGAAAATGACGCCAAACCCAGGAACCTTGGGGCAAATGGCTCGTCATGACACCTACACGAACGTGCGAAGCGACCATGCAGAGGGAAGTCAAACCGAGGAATGGAAGATCACCAACCTCCGAAGAACACGCCTCCACGCAAGACAGAAGGTGCAAAGAGCGCGGTCAGACGCCGAGAGAATCGAGCGTAGAGGGGCGCTAGTCGCCCCGAAGGCCTCACTAAAGAGGGAGATAAAGGCCAGCAAGCGAGCCTGCTTCGAGGTCTGTGTCCAGAAGGCCTATACGAATCCGTGGGGTGACGCCTACCGGATAGTAATGGCCAAAACCAGAGGATCGGTGGCTCCAACCGAGCGTTCATCAGAGCTGCTGCAGGTGATCGTTGGGGGACTCTTTCGGAGCCACGACCCGAGTCCATGGCCCCCCACCGTCGTAGTTTTGTCCCATGACCAGCGTTCCAGTATCCCAGACCTTAACGCTGTCATAGCGACGGAAGGGTGGACGGCTCCAGCCGAACACCCGTGACCACGTGGGCTTTGATAACGGCACAACGGGGGCCGGCGACGAGGCGACGGTGACGAATGAGGAACTCATTGCGATAGCAAAGTCGCTAAGTCGTATTCCGAACCTTTCGTACAATTGAAAAATGGTTTCGTACCACTCCATGACAATATTTGAACAGTGGCACGATGCTAGATCCGTCCAGCAGGTCGTAGGGCCCTCGTATTGCTTCAACAGAGGAAGCAAACGCTTCTGTAGTCCTCCCTTGATGTAGATCTCCGCGTTCACAGTCCGGTAGATCCCGAACGTTTGCCACATGAGCAGATCGCTTGCCAAATCATGTGCATAAGTCTTGGCAAACTTGAAAGTGTCTGCTTCCTTACTTCCTCCCGAACATCAAACATGTAGTGGGCAGTGAAGAACAGTAGCCCCGAAAACTGCCGGAAGTCCGTTTTGACTTTCCCACTGTATTTTGCCGATCGTCACGATTTGGAGCCTTCTGCACTTTGAACGACTTTGTAAGACTTGGACAGATTTGACTTTTTGGCCACATTCCTGACCGAAGCATTGGGATTCCGCTTAAACGCTTTCACGGCACGCTTGTGATCCTGATCACTAATAGAACATGTATTCTGACCGGATTTCTCCTTCCGTTCGATGCTCAGTTTTGTAGTGACGTTTAATCACACGACTCACCGTTGTCTGCACGATTCAGAGTTGATTTCCGATGTCCCAATGAGAGAGTTGAACATTTTCCAGGTGCTTGCGCAAAATTAATTCACAACGTTGCTCTGAGTGACGTCATTTTTTTCCAATTTTCGAATAACTGACAGCGATAAAATGCAACAACAAAAGAACACTCTAAACTACTTCTACCCAAATTTTGAAGAGAAAATGCCCAATGGGAAATTTTCTACAGTGTTTTTTTCAAACGACCTGTCAAAAATTGCAGCCAAACGGGCTGTCAATTTTTGATTCACTTTAAAGGAGCAAGTATTGTGATCAAGTATTGTTTTGACAAAAGCAAATTATGAACAAATAAGGGATTTTCTACTTCCATATTCAGTAAATGTAAGTAATTAAAATGTAACTGGATATGGTTGCTATAATTAGTAATGGAGAAAACACAGCTTATGGCTTCCTGTAATCTGAAAATCTGACGAAAGACCGCAGAATGCAAGCCTTTTCTGCCTTATATTATCTTTCTTTGGAAACCGAAAGAAACCCATAGAATTCACTTAACATCGCGAGTTATTGCCACAATTTCGCTCCAAACAATTCATTTTTTACACAGCACTTTTCACTATGCTCTTCAAACGGAATCAAAACAAACTACCAACATCGAAACCGAATCTTTTGTTTAGCATGTTGCGCTGTTTACTTCAAGTTTGTACAAATACAAGTGGTGCCAGATCAATTGCTCAAATTTATGACATTTTTCAGGATTGCCAGATTGCATGATTTGCGTATTTTTGTATGAGTTCCTGGGCTATAGTCCAGCAAAAAATTGATAATCTAACTTAGACAGTAGACACATATTTTTCTAAATCTAAAATTTCCCGAAAACTGTCACAGTTATTTCACTCAATACCTAAAACGCCGCTGAATCTTCCACGAAAACTAGTTGAAGAGCAAAAAAAATTGTTTGAAATTGAAAACCATTTCAACGCTCACATGCAGAAGTGAGAGGCTCCGGGCAGGGAATAGCGACCCCGGTAAAACAACATTAGAGGTAGGGAGGAGAGCGCGAGAGTATGTGAGAGCGGAACCGTGTGAAAAAGAATAGCCGAAATTTCTGTACGGGACAGCAGGGCCCGCAGGAACATCGTCAGCAATAACGAAGAAACCTAACCTTGTTTAGGAAAAACTTCCTCCAGAACAGAAATTAAAATACAACACATTTTGCACGCCCGTCGACCCCTCAGTTTTGAATAATTCAAAAATTAGATCCTAGAACTAGTGCCGAGCATTAGAAAAAGTCCCAGTGGAAGGATCCAACTCAGAAGAGACCCGATCCATCCAACCACACGGGGGTCTATTCTGCGCAAAATCCTCTGTCGAAAAACGCAAAGAAAAGGAAGCCATTCACCTTCTTCTTCGTCGTCGTCGTCGTCGTCGTCGTCGTGGCCATCGCCTCTGCCGTTGCTAGCCCAGCATAGGAACGAGTGTGTTATGCTATGATGGACGATTAGAAGGAAATGCACATCCCCTTTGCTCAGTATGCTTCTCATTCTCGCTCCTCACATGCATCCCATCGAAGCAGGCAATGATGATCATTCTTAGCAAACCAAACAAGCGCGAGAAAGATGCATGCGGTCGATGCCCTCTTTCTAATGCCTCTCACTCGAGGTCGGTTACTCATCCCTCCCGGGACGACGACGACGACGACGACGACGTAGGGTGTTCGGGTTGTCCTTGGACGAGGGGTGAAAGTGTAGCACTCTCGCTTTCTCCAACAAGGCGTCGAAGAAAGCGTATTCAATGTGAACTGAATTCAACAATGCAATGCTCGGGAACATGGGAGCGGGAGAGGATAGGTGCGGGTGGGTGCCCGGATGGTTGTGGGCGATTAACCCAGAATCGACTTACGGTTTATGCCCGTCCGATGGGAAACACTGGGAAACCCCGCCAGTGCATTCAGCCGGCGAACCTACCAGACGGAATGGGGCGAAAGTTTTTCCCAAACAAAGCCCGCCGTGGCAAGGATTCCGAGTGAAAGTTGCCGTTTGCTGGCGGAATGTTGTTACGTAATCAGGTTTCATTGATCTCAACACAGTCACCTACAAAGAAGGGCTGAGATGAAGTCATTTGAAGTAAGTTTGAGACAATGGGCGAGCTTTTGAGGGTTGTCGATGAAAACATTTTCATGGGCAGCATTTGGCATGGAATAAAGGAACATTTTGGACAACGTGTCCTTCTGGAAGGTTCCCATTTGTTCGGGGAGACTTTGGCAGACGGAAGAGAATGCTTTGATGGATTTCAGTGGAACAATAGTTGGAGTGAGTTGCCGGGGTTTGTTGTTTTCATTTGTCTCATGCAAACCTAAGGCGGCTGCAAGTTTGTGGTTAATGAATTGATGTCCCATTTCCGTTGTAAGCTAGGACAGGACCTGCCAGCTCAGAGAGAGAGATGACCTCTTATAAATTTATGATTGCTATGATACGGGGGTCGCTCCAATGTTGCCAGATATGTTTACACAGTAATCCCATTGAAAATGAAGTAATTCAAAAACTTTCTTTTGTCGTGTGGGAAATGAAGCTGCATCAAACTAAACGTTAATTGATAAGGTTTCATTTAATTTCATTGATGCTTACGCTGCAAATTCTGCTGTGGGGAGAAATCATGAGCAAGAGAATGTCTTCCTCATGTGCGTTCCCAATGGAGGCCTTCACCTACTCTCGGCGAACGATTGGATCTCTCGAGAAACGATGAAAACGGAGACCCGGATGTGACACGTCACTGCGACCACATTTTTTCGCTTTGCACTTCATTGCGAACTGATTTATAATAATCCACTGCAAAAGTGAACTGTTATTTCAGCATTTGCTCTACACACCAAATAATCTTAACTGATTCCAGCAATAGTTTTTGCAGGAAACACATCAGCGAAACACTTGTTACTGATATACCAGCATATCTTAAACAAATAACTGACACACAGCATCAATATTTACTAAATATCCTTCAGCATTCACATGTATGCTGTTAACCAGCATTCTTTTTGACAATTTTTGGAATCCAGTATTATTTACCGAAAATCAGTAAAGATTTTCTTACTGATTGTAAAACAGTAACTAATATTTACTGAAGACCAGTAAACTGTTTTGTCTGTCAATTTGATGGATTGCTGATAAAAACGAATGAAGCTTTCGTGCCTCTTTGTTTTACAAATTGGGTTCTTAGTTTTAGATCCAACTTTATTTCACCGGAATGTTTCCATCAGCTAAAAAGGATAATTACGGTACTTGGCGTACGAATGTAATACCGGTCAAGTTTACACATCTACATCCAAAAATACCCAAACGTAAGTAAAATAACAAAATGTGAATTTATGTATATTGATTGATGTTATTTCCTTCGGAACGCTTACTTCTCATTATTAGAGAGTGATGCAAAATGCTTCAACAAGGGCACACACAAGATTGCGAATTCACTCGAGAAAACTGTTTCAATTGTAAAACATGGGTTTCTTTTACAACTAAAATAAATAAAAAGCTAAGTTTAATGGATGAAAAATAAGCCGAAAACATGTTTTTTTTATTTATAAAACAAAAAAGAAAACAAAGCATTAGCTGTGCTGCATTTTCAGCGAATACTGTAATTTGCCGAAAATACAGCAACATTGTTTGTCTTGATCTGCTGCTGGTTTATCCAGCTAATTGTGAGCATTTTGCTGCAGGCTCAGTATAAGAGCTGTCACTTTTTTGAATATCAGTTTTGCTGGTTTATCAGCAATCTTGGTTTCGCTGTATGCTGAATAACAGCACAAAAAAATCAGCAAAACTTTGCTGTTTTCCAGCAATAAAAATTTGGTGTGAGTTGTCACAAACAAAAAAAAGTTAAAAAGCAGTGACTACTAGCAACACCGCCAAACCAACAACAAACTGCCTGCTTGTAACATAACTCGACGGAGGCGGTAGAGGTGGTTGCCAAAGCGACCAATAAAAAACGGTCTCTTTTGACAGGTAAATGGTCTTGTTTTTGCACTAGCAGCTGGCAGGTCCTGTCCTAGGTTGTAAGTAAATAATGAAATATGCCAAAGCTCACGAACTTTGTTTTTATTTCAGTTATCGAAGAAAATCAGAGCTATTTAATGGCCTGACGAAATAAGAAGTGATTTTGGTTATTATTGAGAAATAGGAGAATAGTTCTAGCCGATTGTGTGAGATATGATTCGAGGAAATGCGATCCCTACCCAACAAACATCGGTGTTGAATTAGAGCTTGTTCAAACAAATTTGGAGAAGCTATTCAGCTATTCTAGAAGAAACAGCTGAATACCTTCTCCAAATTTGCTTGAACAAGCTCTTATTTAACACCGATGTTTGTTGGGTATGCTATCATCCTTATGGAAATTGCCAGAAAAAATGATCCTTCTAAGACTTGACCATTGGTTTGAATCGCACAACCTTCTATCAAAAACGCAGTTTGGTTTTCGAAACGGTAAAGGAAAAACGATTGCTTAGCGTTGCTTTCATCTGATGTACAACTGGCCTTTGCACACTAGGAGCAATTGGCCTCAGTATTTCTGGATATTAAAGGCGCATTTGACACAGTTTCCATAGATATACTGACAGATATTCCGCACAATCGTGGTTTACCAGGAATTTTAAATATTTTTTTGTATAATTTACTGTCAAAAAACAACTTACCTTCAATTTAGGCCTAATTGACAACTTCCAGAATTAGCTACACACTTAGATTTTTTTACAGAAATCTGTAGAGTTTTACCGAAGATGACCTCTTATAACAGATGTACAGATAACAGATAACAGATAACTGTAAAAAAAATTACCGGATTTCGGTAAAATTTTACCGAAATCCGTAAAATCGGATTACCGAACGTTCAGCTGTTGAGAATTCGGTAAAACTTTACAGATTTCTGTAAAATAATCTGACTGTGTACATGGGCTCACCCGAAGGCTCATGATTAAGTCCCTTACTTTATGATTTGTATGTAACAAATATTGATAACTGTTTGGAAAATAGATGCACGCTAAGACAACTTGCAGACGATGGTGTGATCTTTAGAGGTTCACGTGCGGAAATCTTGCAAAGACCATCGCGAAATTCCCTAGATAATCTGTCCATCTGGGCCGTAAAGTTGTGGATCAAGTTTTCCCTGCAAAAAAAACCAAATTGGTAGTGTTTACTAGAAAGCGGTCCCCTGCCCAACTGCGTCTCAAGCTATTGGGAAGTGACATTACCCAATCTTCGTCTTTCAAATACCTTGGAGTAATGTAAATATACTATATTAACAATAAAAGTCATTTACTTTTTCCATATACACATGTTTGGCAACCCGCTGCCAACAGAACCATCTGGTGATAAAAAAGGTAAGCAAAATATATTTTACCCTTCAATTTGTTTAATTTATTCTGTCTCCACGGTAAAACTAATATACTCTTTTTATGAGTATTGTTTGATAGTTAAATTTACCATTACTGGGGATTAGGATGACTAGGACATAGTAATGATTTTCAACCAACTATAAACATAGTCAAAATGACTATTCAAAATACACTAAGGTTTTTTTTTTGCACGGGGGATACGTTCCACTTTTAGTATGGAACCGTGTAAAAAAAGACTAAATAGAGTTGATAAATTCACATGCTTATACATTTTACATTGCTCCAATTTTTTTTGTATGCGTTACCTTGCCATTCAAAGATCAAAATAAAGTTTTTAAAATGTTGAGTATTTACACCAAAATTTGTGAATTTTTCGAAAAACTGCTATATGATTACTTTTGGCCCAAAACGTAAAATGTGATATGAATTTGGTCGATAAGTTGTTCCGTTCTGGAGTTATCGCCAAAAACAACCCGTGCAAAAAAAACATAGTGTAGTTGATTCAATATTCACTATAATGTCAGAATATTTCCTGTAACCATGACCATTGCCAATAATGTGATTATGAAAAAATGTCTCCGGCCATTTTCATGGTAATTGTGACCATGATTCAATTGTTAGTACAACAATATAACTTTTCTCAGTACACTTTTGAGAATAACGAAGATACGTCAAAATTGGTCTTTTTATGCCTTGTTTAGATTACGGAGTTGTAACATGATACAAGACTACCTTGATGACTTTTTTCATAGTTAACTTTTTTTTTATTCTATTCCAAATCCGTAGTTTGAACAAGGCATTACTCCTAGAAGAGATTTCCCATTTCAATGAAGCAATGCACAGTGGGCAAGAACTGATGAAAACTAAGGAAAAAATCTGTAACTTTTGTCGCTTTTAAGCGCGGCTTGTAAACAAGGCCATTAACGCTTGAAATTTGTTTGGAGAATCGAATAGAACTGGTTTCAATCACCGCACGGATATGGTTGTGAAGTTATAGAGCTTATTATATTCTTGAATAATTTATAGACATCTTTGCACGGAGAGGCTCAAGATCAACCAAATAGGACTAGTTCAATGTGAAATTTCCAGAAAAATCTAATAGAGATTTTTAAAACCACCGCACGGCTGATTTTACCCCACTTCCCCTTATATTATTAAACAATTTATAGATATCTTTGCACGGAGTCGCTCAAGATCAACAAAATAGTGCTAATTCCATGTGAACTTTTCTGGAAAATTGATAGAAGCTGTTTCAACCACCGCATGGCTCTGTTAACGAATATATGGCTGGTTTTTTCCCACTTCCCCTAGTATTCTTTAATAATTTATAGATATCTTTGCTCGGAGTGGCTTAAGATCAACCAAATAAGGCTAGTTCAATGTGAAATTTTCTGAAAAATTGAACCGAGTTTGTTAAAGCCACCGCACGGCTCTGTGAACGAAAATATGGCTGATTTCACCCAGATTAACCCATATAGTTGAATTATTTTTCCAAAGAATATAAGAGAAAGTGGGGTAAAATCAGCTTAATCTCTGTTCACAGAGCCGTGCGGTATATTGAACAACCTTTTATCGGTTCTCCAGGAAATTTCGCCAAGGATTAGTCCTATTTTATTGATCTTGAGCGACTCGTAGCAAAAATATCTATAAATTATTCAAAAATATAAGCGAAAGTGGGGTAAAATCAGCCATATCTTAGTACACAGAGCCGGTGGTTGAAACAACCTTGTTTCGATTCTCCAGAGAATTTCACATTGGACTAGTCTTATTTTGCTGATCTTGAGCAACTCCGAGTAAATTATTCAAAAATATGAGGGGAAGTGGGGTAAAATCAGCCATATCTACGTTCAAAGAGCCGTGCGGTGATTTTAAAAATCACTATTAGATTTTCCTGGAAATTTCACATTGAACTAGTCCTATTTTGTCGATCTTGAGCCTCTCCGTGCAAAGATGTCTATAAATTATTCAAGAATATAAGGGGAAGTGGGGTAGAATAAGCTATATAACTCCACAACCATATCCGTGCGGTTATTGAAACCAGTTCTTTTCGATTCCCCAAACAATTTCCAAGCGTAAACGGCCTTGTTTACAAGCCGCGCTTAAAAGCGACAAAAGTTACATATTTTTTCCTTAGTTTTCAACAGTTCTTGCCCACTGCAATGTCAGGAAACAAGCCAACACGGACAATTTTACCTGACAATGCCTATTTTCAAAACTAACATGTAATTTCAGTCAAATTTACTACGTTTATGGTTCAGCCTTCAACATTTGTAGTATATTTGAACCTCATGTTGATATAAACCCCACCATTGTACAGTGGGAAAAATGAATCCAAATTCCCAAGTAAGAGAAGCCGCTGGTTTTTGAACCAAACCAAATGCATTCCTGAAGGGAAATGGGCTAATAAATCGATTGGCGCAGATTTCGTGTTGTGTAGAGTACGGGAAGTGGCTCGTTTTGCCCCAATTCACTCTAAATTGATGTTTTTTCTCCGTTCTGCTCATATAGTTGCAATGTCCGCAATTTATTTTGACTGAAAATGCATATCGTTTACACATACCATATTAAGAAACTTTACAGAGATAATTTCATGTCGTGTCTGGCCCGTTTTACCCAATTTCATTCCTTTTATTTGATTTTTCTTGTTACTTTCCGAACAACCGCAATCGTTACAAATTATTTTCGCTGGAAAAGTACAAATCCCACAGTAAATCTGCGTAGAAGTAATTTGGAGCTACTTTGCGTGTTTTGGATCTTGTTTTTGCCCAAATATCCCTTAAATTGATGGTTTTTCTTCATTCTGCTCGTATAGTCGAAATCTTCATAATATATTTTGAGTGAAAATGCATACATCTTACACATATCACATTAAGAAACATAACAGGGACAATTTCATGTTGTGTCTGACCCGTTTTACGCCAATCCATCCACATATACTTAGGTCTTTTTTTTTACACAGTTTGTTTTCCGCGATAGAATGGAGAAAAACCATCAATTGGGGCAAAACGAGTCACTTCTCGTGCTCTACACAACACGAAAACTGCGCCAATCGATTTACTAGCCCATTTCCCTCCAGGAATGCATTGGGTTTGGTGCAAAAACCAGCGGCTTCTCATACTAGGGAATTTGGGTTCATTTTTCCCACTGTGCATTGATTCAATCGCAGGCATGGAAAAATCAAACGCATTTATATTCAGGTAAAGTTTTTTGGTGTTTGCGCTTAATTTAACCCTATAAATGGTAGTTTCTACTGTGGATTTTTTTTGCGTATAGTTCAATCCAAACTATAATACTGTTTCAAACAAATACATATAACCTTATTTTTTAATCAAGATGATAATTGCTTTACGCATTTTTAATAACGTAGACGCCAATATAACCAACACATTATACGCATTTTAAACTCTTTTGACAGTAATATTTAAGCATTAAAGTAATAGTAAAACCGTCTGTTTGACATAACTGCGCTGATGTTTATTAATCGATATAAGCTAAGTAAAAGTAGTAAAAATTTAAAATGATCAAACATCTACTTTTGTCATATTAAGCAGTTTTTTGTCAACTTGGTTGAACATGTTCAACAAAAATGTACGTAGGCCTCAATATCAAAGAACACGTGATCTCGCTGTGAAAGTAATATGGCGAGATTTATAAAAACAAAATAAAAAACGTTTCTCTGCCCTAAGGAACAAACATTTTGAAAATATGTGTCAAAATTAGACCCGAGTTGCAAACCTTTCTGGAAACTCTCTAAAATCTTGAAAAAACCTCAAAAGCCTATACCAGCGCTCAAGGAAGGTGATAAAATTTTGTTCACAAATGCGGAAAAAGCTCAAAAACTTGTTAAGCAGTTTGAAAGCTCCCATAATTTCAGTTTGGGACCTACTAGTCCTATTGAGGATTCCGTTTCCAGGGAGTATCTGAATATTTTCTCTCAAGAAAATATTTTTGATGATTCTTGGGAAACCGATTTGGATGAAGTAAAAACTTTTGATAATAAATTGATGATGGAATTTTCTATATCCTAATCAAAAAACTCCCTGACAGTACTTTGTCCTTCTTGGTAAAACTATTTAACAGATGTTTTCATCTGGCATACTTTCCAGATAAATGGAAAAATGCAAAAGTCTTACAAAAAGCCAGACAAAAATCGGACCGATCAGACCGATGCAAAACATAATTTTGAATAGAATGATGATTCACATCAATTCAAACTCAATTATTGCTGATGAACAGTTTGGATTTCGCCATGGACATTCAACTAAAGGGCGAACACGAAATTATTGCGACACCGAAAATTTCATGCCAATTTTCTTATAATGTTTAGAATCAAACCCAAATTTTAGGGTAGTTTTATACATATATTTACTTCAAAAATCAAAAGAAAAGTTAATCGATGGAGCCTTGAGTGTAAAATTGAACGCATTTTCGCTTGATGCCCTCCATCAAAGTCTTTACAGTGTCATCCGGTACCAGTTTCTCAGTTTTTTTTCCATTTTCTTAACATGTCCTTCTCGTCTTTGACTGTCTTCTTGCTCTTCCAGAAGTTCCCGCTTCATCATTGCCCAGTACTGCTCCACCGGGCGCAGCTCCGGACAGTTTGGCGGATTCATGTCCTTTGGAACAAAATGGACAGAATTGGCCTCATACCACTCCAGGACACTTTTAGAATAGTGGCATGATGCCAAATCTGGCCAAAATAGCGGAGCTTCGTCGTGCAGCTGCAAGAACGGCAAAAGGCGCTTCTCGAGGCACTCAGATTTGTAGATCTCGCCATTTACTGTGCCCTTTGTCACGAAAGGCTCACTCCTCAGTCCGCAAGAGCAGATGGCCTGCCAAATGAGATATTTGGAGGCGAACTTCGACATTTTCTTCTCCTTAAATTTGTCGTCCACATAGAACTTGCTCTTGCCGGTGAAAAACTCCAACCCCGGAATTTGCTTAAAATCGGCTTTTATATACGTTTCGTCGTCCATCACACAGCAGCCATATTTTTGTCAGCATCTTCTCGTAGAGCTTCCGTGCCCGAGTTTTAGCCGTCGATTGTTGCCGCTCATCGCGGTTTGGGAAGTTCTGTACCTTGTATGTATGTAGTCCAGCTCTCTTCTTTGCATTCTGGACGTAGCTCTGCGACATGCCGATCTTTTTAGCCAAATCACGGCTTGAGACGTTGGGATTTGCTTTAATCATCCGCTTCACCTTTCCCTCCGTCTTTTTGTTCTCCGGTCCCGGTTTTCTTCCAGCTCCTTTGCCGTGGTCCAACGTCAACCGCTCCTGGAACCGCTTCAACACTCTGGAGACGGTTGAATGGTGAATGTTCAACATTTTTCCCAACTGCCGGTGCGACAGGTCAGGAAATTCCAGGTGTTTGGAAAGAATTTGTTCTCTCGACTCGCGTTGGTTCACCTCCATTTTCGTTGAATCGAAAAACACGACTTCGAGTTTGACAGCATGTAAACAATACACATCAATGAGAAAGTGTGCAAAATTTGGTTGATGTTCACCCAATGGTACAAAAGTTATGCCCTGTTGAATGTGTCGCAATAATTTCGTGTTCGCCCTTTACGCATCAACTTTTGAGGGTTACACATTTAATTCGTTTAAACAAAGCTGAAGCCTGAAGCAAAAATCTTGAAAATCTATCGAGAAATGATAAAGCTATTAGCGTTCAAACTATTTCAGTTAATTTCAATTTTTAATTTGACCCCTACCCTTGCCGTAAGCGCCGTAGCCTGATCAAAATAGTGTGGATGTGGCCACGATAGATCGTTAGACCAGCATTAGATGGTAAATATGTTATAAAACTCTATAGTACACTCTTTAACTTCCGAAATTTGGGCATTCGGTTGGCATCAAAACGATTCTCACTTACACGGCTTCTCAAAACTTATTTCTGCCTAGAAGTAAAACTCTATCCAACGCAAATCAGAGCACAACAGAATAATTATTCACAATAGTACTAATTGAAATGTGCAGAGAATGTTAATTCGGATTAAGTACCATGTTCGAAAATCAAAATCCGTGATAGCGAATTACTTAATACTTGCCGGATGGCAGTCGTAAAAACCTCTAGTTGGTGAGAGCAAAAATTGCAAAAAAAAATTCAAAAACGATCGAGTTACGAGCGTCCGGTGTTTCATGACCGTAGCCATTTGTAAAATTTCTAGGCTACGCTTGCCTAGAAGCTTGGTCTAAAAAAATTTAATTTTTTAACCTTTCAATTATTTTTACTAGGATGCCTGAATTACATTGCATATTCTGGAATATTTGAATTGTCTCTTTTCTAGAAAAATGCATAACAATTCTGCTCACAACAAATTTCATACTTTTGACATTATATACAGTAGGTTGCCAATGGATTGGGTGTAAAAAAAATTCCATCGAATTAAAAACAATGAAATATTTCACATGTTTCATAACCTCTAATTTTTTTACCCAATGACAAAATTTGAGCTCAATCGGACATGTTTAAGGGGTGTCTCTAATCGATCAAATTGATAAAATAAAACTATAAATATGTAGACATGAAATATGTACTGCAATAGGGAGCGACCCCGGCGTAGTGCTTAGCATCCATACTTCTCACGCCAAAGTCACGAGTTCGAATCTCACCTCCGAACTAGTTACAAAAATACCCAAAAGTTATTTGAGTGACTACGAAAGAAGATGAACCAGCCCAGGGCTGAAAATCTCAATAATCAAGGAACTAGAAAACTATTCTGAAATAGTTCTAGTAATTGCAAGTTGTAAAGATTAATAAATCAATAATATGCACATCGATATATCGTTCTGGGATCCCTATTGTATACTCTGTAGAGATGCAGAACTCCTATTGACGTGGGGAAAAAAATTCTCGCACATGATTGGTGGTGATTGGTATTTGGTTGAAAGAGAGAATTCTTTAGATCATCATAACGTGTTGGATTCCACACGTTCGGACATGTTCATCTCATTCTCGTGATAAAAAAAAAGTGCTTTCCCGAGTTTTTCACCCACCTGCTCACTCCACGAGGATGGAGATCAAGAAGACCCATTTTTTTCTTTTTTTTTTCTATCTTATTTTTTTTTTAAAGGCTGGATGGAAAGTCTGCAACCAGACACCGGAAGAACCCAGGGTGTGGGTATGAGGTGCCGAACCCACCCGTGCCTTAAGCCCCGGCCCTCCCGGA